>DWCF01000006.1:0-112028 GCA_018230265.1 Delias oraia | reverse complement strand
CATTAGACCCATCGTAAGCGACCACGTTTCAGATCCATATGTCAACACTGGCAACACGCACTGGTTGACGACTTTCGTCTTCAGGCACTGAGGTATTTTAGAGGAGAAGATGTACTTGAGTTTTCCGAACGCTGCCCGTTGGATCCGTGGATTGATATTTTATATATGTCAACAATTTTCTTATTATTCTATATTCACGAAATTATATATTTACTCATGCTATTTATTTATACAGACCGAACTGAAGCACACCGTTGAGCACTTGCACGAAGAACAAGAAAGGATCGTTAAGATCGAGGCCATCAAGAAATCTCTTGAAATTGAAGTCAAGGTATGTAATTAAATAATTTAATTTAAAATTCAAACTTATATTCTATATCTAAGTAATTCATACTATTATATTATGTAGATTAATGTCATTGATTAATTAATTCTTATAGAAGCGCTAAAATACAAACAACAAGTTTAATTGTGATAAATAAAATAAAATAAAATAGGAGGATTCTTCATTATTTTTGATGTTTTAGAACATTTCCGTACGCTTGGAAGAAGTCGAAGCTAATGCCATTGTCGGTGGTAAACGCATAATTAGCAAGCTAGAGGCTCGCCTCAAGGATATGGAACTAGAGCTTGACGAAGAGAAAAGGAGACACGCTGAAACCATCAAGATACTGCGCAAGAAGGAGCGTCAAGTCAAGGAGATCATGATCCAATGTGAAGAAGACCAGAAGAACATTACTCTCCTGCAAGACTCTCTTGAGAAATGCAGCCAGAAGGTCAACATCTACAAGAGGCAGTTGACTGAACAGGTAAGCCCAGTAAATCTTGAACATTGTGTCAAATTACTTGTATATGTATAAGATAAAATCATTAATAACATTATATTATCTGTATATAGTTTTACAAAGAAGTAATGAATCGTGAAGTTAAGACATCTGATTTATTAAATTCATAAGCAAGTTAAATACATTATAAAATAAACAATAAATAAACACGAAAAACACGTGGATATATTAAGTCACACATAATTGACTTTTCAGGAGGGCGTGTCCCAACAGAGCGTCACAAGAGTCCGACGATTCCAGCGTGAGCTCGAAGCCGCTGAAGACCGCGCTGATACTGCTGAGAGCAACCTTTCTCTCATTCGTGCCAAGCACCGTACCTTTGTCACCACCTCTACAGTACCTGGTTCACAAGTTTACTTAGTGCAAGAGTCGCGCGCACTCAGCACAGAGTGAGCGACCACTTTTTAGCCCCATCACATCAGCATTTCTCACCAACAGTAGGGGCACAATTCCGGTCGGGTGAAGCCCAGTCGTTTGATAAATGGTGTTGAGTTCCGACAGTTAACAAAAGGGGAAACTCCCTGGCAACCTAGCATCATAAGGAGGCTCGGGATGAATGCTCTGCGCCGTAGCTCGCCCTAACGCAGCAGTGTCTCTACATCGCTGAAGCCAGGCGTCGACCACACATCCCACTAACATTGTAATACAAATTAATTTAAATAAAGGAACCAAAAATCGTAACGCTTTTCATATTTTTTTAGTTAAGCCATCGGCACTACAATGTACGTAGTAATACTAGATAAACATTAAGAAACTGTTTTATATGAATATCTATTAATTGTGCGATACATACTTAATATACGTTTGTAACTGTAACTTTAATTAATTTTAAAAATAAATGCTATTTATGTTAAAGATTAAAAAAACAATAAAAGTTCAAAAAAGAAAAGTGTTTCATTAGAAACTGTATAAATGAACACTTTATAATCAACTATTGAACACGATATAAAAATATCTTGTAATGAACTTATTTGGTCGAGAGCAGTATCTGTGTGAGTGAGTCTCGTCACTCACGATATACTTAATGGAGGCCCTTAAAAGTTCCGCTTAAGCGGTGTAAAAAGCCAGCAATACAACCAATGCGCGGACTGTGGCGCGGTTGCTCATCGGCGGTGGTGTTCTCATCATTATATGATAAAACTGCATACATACGTACATAAGGCATACTGCAACTATGACAGTTTAATTAAAAAAATTGACAAAATCTCACAAAAAAACAACACAATATGAAAAAATGAAAATGAATTACAAAATCTCAATCAATAATTATCATTAGTGCATATAAAAATACCGTCCAACTGAGTTTGTTTAAAATAATCTATTAATTACAAAAAAATATTTATAAGTATTATATAATGATACTTTATGTATCGAAATATATTAAAATTATTTTACGCCTGTGGGAAAACAATTGCATTTGTTACGCTTGCAATAAAAAAATTTAGACGAGTATATCTTGGAATTGGAATTGGAATATTTCAATTGTAAACATGGTCACCGACAGAACCTTGAAGATAACTCTTCTTCTTTTAGTGTGATTCACTCTTGACAGTGTCGTCTCCTGTGGTCATTAAGATGAAAATATTGGGAAAGTAAAACAGATATCCTCTTGCCTACTTCGCCAAATAGCTTAAGATTTATTTTCGACCAAAGTTCACAATACCTAATCAAATTTAAGTCGAATGAAACAGTTATTATAAAGATGCGACTAGTAACCATATAATTAATTAGAAATACTGCTGACACTTGTTGCCCCGTCTTTTGTTAGCCGAAAATACTCCGTCAAAAAGCGATTGTCGGCTGTGTTTCATAAGAATGTGACTATCTTTCTACCATTAGATTTTTTATTCTATAGCGGATAATGTCTCCTTTATGGTAAGAGAACACCGTCGCCCATGAACAACCGCTACACAGTCCGCGTATGGTTGTGTTGCCGGCTTTTTACGCCACTTACATGGCATTTTTAAGAGCCTCCGATATTTTCACTCACTCTTCGAAACACACTACAAGTATCGTTTTACGCTGAGTATTCTGTGAGCCCGTGGTATCACTTCGGACGTGCCAGCCTAATCAGTGCGTCAGCATATCCCTCGGCTTAGCTCTCTCATGGGTGTAAAATATCTTAATGCCATAGATCTCGAGTCAACTGACATCACAAGTATCTGATAGCAGCGAACCCACAGCCATTTACTTTCTAATGTATAAAAACAGCTTCACGGGCATCAAATCCTTACCTATGATGTCATTTTTTATGGAAACGAGATGGATGTTCACCTAGAATAAGTGGCATTTCGTCCGTGGGATTTACAGCCCTTATGAAGCCACGAAGTGTGCTCTTTTTTTGAAGGTCCCTATGTCGTAATGGTTTGGAAATATCTCTGCAGGCATCTGATTCCACAGAGAGGTGGTGCGCGGCAAAATATGCCTTAAAAACGCTTCGTTGTGGAACGACATACATCGAGATAATACGTATGAAACTTAAAACTATATATGGATTAAGCTTTAAAACATCTAATTTTTCGTTATGAGTATTTTACATAAACAAGTTCTAGATGAAATTTCATGACTCAGTGATTAATGATTTAGCTTATGCGCAAAGTAATATTATAAATAAAACATTTATCAGTTACTTAAATAACTCTTCTTTATTCTTAAATTTATTCCAGTTACCCTTTTATTGAAACGATCAGCTGAACAGACAAACACCTGCACTTCCATGTACAAGGTACATTAAGTTATAAATACACTACTGGAATGTTTGAAATATTTTCTTTAGCATAAATTAACTGTAGCGATTGATGTGTTTATATTAAAACTAATAGCTATATTTACAATGTGAATGTTCTCGTACTCACTTTACAAGCTAAAACTTCAATATTTGCGAGTACTTATCAAGAAATATGTATGACTTACATTCGTTTATGAAGAGGCATTTTGTGTATGTGAAACATTGGATTAAATAAGAGATACCTCACCAAAAACTAATTAAAGTAAATTAAATTAATATATTTTTGTAGGGTTTATACATGATATATTTTTATTACATTTCTTTAAATTATTTTTACTTATAATATTAGAGATAAAACTACGATAAAGATGTAAATGAATAATAAATTATATCAGTATGTGACTTTATTTTAATTAAATCTTTGTTTTATGCAATTCAATTAAAATTATTTACTTTTACATACCACTCAACTGAATAATGCTTTCTAGCATTTTTTAGCAATCTTAATTAATAAAAAATAATATTATATCAAAATACAAGATTAACATAAGATTAGTACAAAGCTTGAAAAATAATAAAATTATAACTTATATAAGAAACTAAATTTGATACAGCATCGCTATTTAATTTAATTTTTACTTTTCTTTTTGCTATTAATTCCAACTCTTAGCTTTAAAGCGTTTTTAGCTTTAAGATATATCTCACATCTATAAAGATATTGGATACATATAGAGTTTGTCTGTACTGTCTCGTTTTCGTTGAAGTTTCGTGTCGAATAAAACGAATCTAGAGTTGAACGGAGGGTGACGCCGCTGCCCGCCCAGTCGTCGGCCGCCCGCCTTGTATCGCACGCGCATAACCTGCAAAAAAGGTTAGTATACTCCCTTACATCTAAGGCATACATATGTACATAGATATGGTATATTAGAACATCTGTTTTTATTGCCGTTATTAAAGCTAATTTAGTGTTGTTTCGTATTTCCATGCTTTTTCAGCGCGTTTTTAGTCAGTGTATAAGTACTTCATATATGCTGTACATTTTACGAAAACCAGTATCGGGCGTGTATGTCAGTTCAGATTTTTCTTATTTAAAACTGTAACAGTGATTTAATTTCATATAGAAATACGTTTTATAAGTATAATTTATGCTTGCTATGTGAAATTTTATGCAATGCGTTGTTTAGTAAAGAGAGTTGTGTGCGAACCGGATGACTTTTTTAAAATGCCGATACTCAGAAGAGTTTTATTTCCAGGTATTTGATTTAATTTATGTAATTAAAATTTGTAACAAGATAAGGGTTTGAGAAATGATATTTGAGAGGCCGTTGCATTTATGCAGAATGGATATGGATATGGACATTTATTATTTTCCTATTTATTAGCTTAGTTCACTGAGAAAAATGTGATATTAGTGTTATATATAACTAAACTGTCTGACAAGAAAATATTCAGATGTATGTCAAGATCAATTACTAACATGCAATTATTTAAGATTGTACGTCGATTTTATTCGACTAACATGTCACGCTTCCGTTAAATTTATTGAGTTTTCGAAATATATATTTGTATTTTTCAGTTTTATTTTGGCTGCTAGTTGATTGTGAATTTTAGTTAACAATTCACAATTAGTTACACAGTGTTCGTAAAATTGTAAGAGGAAGCGTGATTAGAGCGGCTTACGTATTTAAAAAGCTTAGTGTTTTTTCCATTTTTAAAAATAATGGTCATATGAAATTATATGTTTTCTATACATATGCCTGTTTATTGTACTAACCAGGAACAATACAAACTTCTTTTGAAATATGATTACTATGAATTAATTTTACGGTTGATATTTTTTTATACTTTCTCCCAGAATTCTCAATAGAGTGTGCATTAGGAGCTTAGGAATTCGTATTGCATTTATAGTTCTGTAATTATATAACATATAAAGTTCTCTTATGAAACCTAGAAGAGTTTGCTATCTAAACATTACTTAAAAGAATTTTAAAAAAATAAACTACATGATTAACATAAAATTTACGATTAACATTGTATTTGAAATTAATTAAAAAGATAAAATTTATACGTCATTAATACAAGTCTTAAAATACAGGATTTTGTTTTTAATGAGACTTTGGTAATTATTCGGTCGTTATTCCCGATTCAAAATTCTAGAATACAGGTTATTGAATTGTTGAATTGTTATAGTTTATAAACATGTAATGTTTTTTCGAATATAAATATTTAAAAAAAAACTTTTTAAAGAATTGAATCCGTATCTCGAGATATTTAACGGATTTGACTCTCGTGCAAAAAACGTAACAATAAAAATTCTAAAAAATTATTAAATCAAACAATAATTTAAATGAAAATATATAAGTTAGTATATAAAATATGTATAATATTTAAAATAACATTGGAAAGATTAAATATTTAGTAAGATTATATATAGGCATATTATATATTTCAATATTGTTATCCTACTAATATAATAAACGCGAAAGTTTTTAAGTATGGATGGATGTTTGTTACTCTTTCATGTAGACAAATTGGAAATAATATAGCTCATACGTTAGAATAACACATAGGCTATAATTTATAATTATATTGTGTATTTTTTTCTAAATATAATATAAAATATCACGTAAGTCGGACGCAGTAGGTGGTGTAACGAGCAGGACTTCTGCCGAGTTATCTAGTATATTATAAGTAGGGAAATAGGGTTGTTATGATTTCTTAGAATTATATTCCAAATTATTGTTTTCTGTACTTATATTATTTTATTACAAAAATGCTCATCTGAGTACTTACACATATGTTACAAATGAGTAATTACACAAATATACATATTATTATTACAAACAGTTAGTACAGTTACAAACAGTAGTTTACCGAAATATCAATTTCTTGGTAATATTTTGTATTATTCATAGTAGACCTTGATTATACTCGTCTGTATTAATGAAATTCCAAGTAATTGTATTTTCAAAACTATATTTACAAACTGAGTGAACTAATGTGCACATACGAGTGTACCGATACCGTAATACGCGTCATACCGATTTTCCTTGTATGTGTATAATCAGTACCTAAATATCACGAAGAGTACATCAACACGACTGTCCAGATTGGTCAAGCGTGAGGGCCAACTTCCAGTGAATGGTGTAGCTCCCACTAAAGAAAATAATCTATAATTTCTAATAAATAAATTCCTAATATTATAGAAAGTAGGTCGGTAGGCTAGTTAATATCTGTATAATCAATGCTTCATAAAACCAGACACTACTTTTACACATTAAGATATGTTAAGGAATTGTCGTTGTTGAAACGTTATAGAGATAAACGGATACGGCAAATGGAATATATAAAAATAATTTGTCAGGATATCCCATTGCATCGAATGCGCTATAGTTATTTTAATACGTGTCGCCGTCTATACAAACAATCTCTTCTACAGTTTTCGTTTTGATTTTAATTTGATCCGTATTTAAACCGGTTTATGGTTCAAAAACCAATTGCGAACTATAATTCAGCCGTCTTAAACATGCTTGAGCGTTGTGATCCTGTCATCTGTGTGAGACAAGAAGTTGGAGCTTGCTGAAGCGCATTTAGAACGTGTTACCATTAACATACGTTGTAAAAAGTGAACCGCTGCACAATATTTATTATTACATTGTATACGGTTATGGGCTGATCAGATTGGGTCTTTTAAAAATAAATTGGAGTTATAGCTACTTATATAAACACCAATTATCTTTCTTCAGTTACAACATGTAAATTTGAAACACACGTTTGACCGGTGTGAAACATATTGAATATCATATAAAAATAATTATATTACGATTATGATTACTTCTGGTGCATATAAAGCTTCGTTGTATATCACTAATCCTCAGATGACTCATGCAGTCACTATCTCTTTACCTTCTTATATTTTACTACAGAATAGATTGTATATATAGTATTGTATATAGATGGGATATATGTTAATTTTCTTAGTCATTAAACAGTATCATTAATTTAAATCTAATAAATGATTATTTTAAAATACATTATTTTCCAAAAAAAAAATATGTTTATCGTATATATAATATAATATTAACAAAAATATTTTCCACGAAGTGACATACGAAGTCTTTGTATGTAATTTTTTGCCTTTACTAATGATATACGAATTTGAATAATTTGTCTTATTGTATAAAATGTCATCGATACGAGTTAGAATACCTAATTGATTAATTCCTAGAACATAATATAAGACGTGCAGTAAACTGACAACAGCCGGGAAGCCGTGCTGACCCCATTTTGGGCGAGGCAACAACCCGAGCCGAACCCGAGTCTTTGACACTTAAACCGAGAGTAGGCCATTTATTTTCGATATATATTTTAGACAGAAATATATCTTAAGTTCTACAATTTTAATTGTTTATTTCGGTTCTATTTCGAATCGAATTACAAGGTGTATTTTATAACAGATAGGGCCAATATTTTTTGTTTTTTTCTTTTATTTTAATTGTTTTATTACATTTTGTCTCACTATAATGATTGATTTTTACTATTATAGATATAATAAACTCTTTATTTGACTTGACGTCTTCAACAATTTCTCAAAAAGTGTTTAAGTTATTAATAAAAATTACAATAGGAGAAAGTTTCCGAATATACTTGAAAATCTCTATCCCACTATTATTTTATTTAACTTATAACTAGATAATAATGGGATTGGTGTTAAAAAACTCAGCCTCCCAATAATTTTCAAGCCAAAGACTAAATACGATTTACAAATTATATAGAGTTCGCGAACCAAAAAAGGCGCGTCATTTAAGCTTACAAAACCACTCCAACGAGACTCTTAAAGTATAATTCAGTTATATATAGGATTTAAAAAAAAACGAGTTTATAAATTTTTATCACATTGCATCACATTAATTTAATTGACTTACCAATATAGAGACGTCCAAATATAATAACTTCTTCAGTCTTCTTTATCAGCCCATCTAAGTCCACTGCTGGACTTAGGCCTCCCCCAAAGACGTGTGGTTACCGGATCAGAATAGTACCACTCCTAGTCTTCCTAATGGGATGTCGTAAGAGTCGCGCGACTAAAGTACACTTCACCGGAGGATGGGCAGCAGCGCCCTTCCGAGTATAGCAGATGCTCTGCGATCACCAACCCGACTGCCAATCGTGGTGATTAAGGCAAATAACCCCCCTATGACTACAAATAAATTTCGTTTGAATAATAATTATTGTCGCCAGTAAAACTTTTTTCTCTTTAGTTCAAAGCGTTCTTTTAAAGTATGATTCATAGACTCTAAATGAATACAGAACAATGATGTTTAGTTCATTCGCTGAACCTGTGATTGATGCCAGGTAGAAAATTTAAAACGAATATAACGTATAAAAATATAGATTTTATATTGAAACTTCCATCAATGTTTGAATGTCCTTGTTATCTTTACTTTAACTTATTTACTAAAGTCGTGTATGTTACACTTTTCATACCTCAAAAACGGCTGAACTGATTTGTATGAAAATTGGTAGAGAGGTAATGCTTTACTTAATAGTAGTTTAGTAAGGTAATGCTTTAAGTGATCTGTTAATTGGACCCGGCTCATTTCATACTGGACACGACGACATCTGCCGGGTTACCTATAGTTGGAAATAATTTTCTATTATCTTACGCGAAATATTATTGATTAGAAATATTATATAAAAATAGTTAACTTTAAACTTTGGTAACGACTGGTTTATAAATTGTTCTTAACGTTAAAGCTGTTACGAATATTCCATAATATTGTAGATTTAATAGCATTAGACACTAATAGCAAGATATAAAGCGACGGTGACAGAAATACCAGCTATTTTCACTACACAATGAATTTATTGTGTAATTAAATCAGTCGGAAGTGTTTGTTACTAGATGAACAATTGCGTTGCGAATGGTATACATTATGGCGATTTACACAAAGTCTATGTTTTAAAGTAATTATGAATTTATATGTTTTTTTATAAAACTATTGTTAGCTATATTATAAAAAAATATATAGCTTTATTGATTATAATTTTAATAAAGTAACAGTGTAAAGCCCATATAACAAAAAAATCCTGGAAAATATATAATTAAGGCTTAATGTTCATTAAATACGTGTCTAATGTGTATTGTTTTTGTTTCAGATATTTATTCTGTTTTTTTATCGAAACAAGTTTTTGTCCGACGTAATGTCGTTCCGTAAATATGTAAGTAGCTCTAATTAATTGTTGTTTCATATTTATCATTAATTTTTTGTTAAAAACATTTCAACATCCTAACTTGCACTTGAGGCGGAAACTCAAAAGTTAAATATTTATTTAATCTCCCTTGTATTAAATTTTCGCGTTATTTATAAGTTATAAAAAAAATCTTAGTATTGAAAGAGTGTTCTTAATAGTTTATTATGAAATCTTATTTTAATATTAAAAAATCAAAATTCTAAAGTATTAATGCAAGAGCATTACCACCATTTACCTAAATTTAACTTATTCCTATTTCAGTATGATTCTTCTTCGTATAGTAGAAACAGAGATGGAGGAAGAACTTCAGCCAGTACAACTACAGACCGACCTACAGCTCTTATTACAAAATATACAACTACGTCCTCCCAAAAAAACTCCAGTATCCCTATACCTTCGGATAGGAATTCAAGAGAAGAAACACCTATTAGTGCAATTGCCAATAGATACGCTAGTTATAGTAAAAATAATTTAGACAAAGTTACATCTTTAAAATATGAGAAAAAAGACTACTCAAAATTATCTGTTCCTTCAGTTACTTCAAGTAAAACCAGAGAAGTTAGTCCCGTATCATCCATTTCGCGTGTATCGAAATATAAACATCAGGCAAGCCCTGATAGAAAAAGCACAAAAAATTATAAAGATAAAAATAAAGATATTGGACCTTCAGATCTTGAAAAAGACATTCCAACAAAGACTGACAAAGCCACAGGCTATAGCAGTCTTTCAAATTATAAAATATATCCTCGTCCATCTAGTTACACTCGCCCTGTGAGTAGGACAGAAACAAAACCGGAAATTAGTTATAGTCGTCCTTTATCTAGAACAGATATAAAAACTGAAATTAATTATTCACCTTCAACAAGAACAGAAAAGCAAGAATTAAGTTACAACCGTCCTTCAATCAGAACTGAAACTAAACCTGAAATAACAATAAACAGATACGCTCTAACCAATCGATTATCTTCATCATCTTATTTAAGAAGTCCTACTCCAATAAAAAGATCAACTCTGTCATCAATTAACCAAACTGATAATACTAAATCAAATCCAGAAGTAGTATTAACACCAAGTATTTCTATAGAAGAAAATTATGAAGATGCAAATAATCAAATTAATGTAAAAAGTAAAATAGAGTTACCCAAAAAAGATGAAGAGTTTGAGACAATCACAGTAGTAACACGACATACATCTCCTACCCCACCAGGATCTTCATCATATGTTCGAAGTCGAAGAGCAGACCTTGCAAAAACAATAGAAAAAATTATAACTAGGAAAAAAGAACGACCTTTGTGTTATAATAAAGAAATACAATCAGATAGATTAGACGATCCAACAAGATCAAGTCGATTTGCTAGTTCTACAAGAAGTAGTATGACAAATTGGACCTATTATTCTCCTAATGTACAGAGTTATACAGGCTATGCTGGACGATATTCTACACAGTATTCTAGTTTACGCGAAAATTCTTACACAGACAGATGTAGCCGTAGTCGTAGTAAAGAACCTCAGATACTAGAAAGTCCTACATCCAACCTACCGTTAGAAAAAAGTATGAATGATGTAAGTTACGATGAAAATGATACATCTAATCTTAACAAATCTCAAGATGCATTTAATAATTATGGAAAAGATGAAGATACATCAGAAATAATAATTAATGTCAATCTCAAATTGAAAAAAGCTAAAAGCCCTTCTGCAGTAACAGTTACGGAATTAATGTCTCCAGAAATTACTATAACGAATAATCAATTACCTCCTCAACCTCCAAAAAGTGAGTCAAGTATTAAAAATAAGAAAATAAAACAACGTAAATCAAGTACTGATTCTTCATCAGACTCATACACATCCAAAAAACTTATCAAAAAGAGAAGCAAATCTGTAAGTTCTAGTGATTCTGATCATGCAAGTGATAAGACTTCTAATAAAAGTAGTAAGAATGATAATAAACTTACTAAACTAAAAAAATCTAAATCAAACAATAAATTTGAAAATAGTATTATCGATTCTAACAAAGCAAAGAGTAACTGCTTAGAATCTAGTGTCTCTTTGTCGTCTTCTATTAGTGAAGATGATAATATTAATAAAACTAAGACTGCAGATTTAACCTCAACGGTTAATTCACAGAATGCTTGCACAATTCAACATGGCACTGAAGAAGCAAAATCTTTTTTAATACGAGCTCTTGCTCCAGTAACAAACCTTTTTAAGCTTCGTAATCAGGAATCCAATGAAAACAGTAGATGCATCGATCACTCTCAATCTGATTCCAGTTGTAAAGATGTATATGAAAATGCATCATCTAAAATCAAATGTAGTACCAATAATGTGATTGCTTCGAATGAAGATAGTGTAGTGAAATTGAAAGGTATCAGACGAATTGAGTCCGGTGAAAGGTCTTGGTGGTTAGAATCAGACAATAGTTCGAAAATTATTAACGAAGGGATTGAAAATGAGCGTTTTATTGATGGTTGCGCTCAAAATAAAACCGCAACACATATTAATTTGCGGAAATCTGATAGCAATGATTCAAAATCATCAAAAAAACACTCATACATAGATGACGAAAAGCCCTGGTGGTTGGACAGTAGTGCAAATATTCCCGAAGGTATAGAACGGTTAACCCCACCTAGGAAATCCTCAAGTGAAGAAGATAGAAGAGAAAAATTGACTAAGGTTTTCCATAATGAGTCTGAAGATCAACGTAACTGGCGGAATGTAAATAATGACACTTCTAAAAATTTGAAAACAGATGTGCAAGGAAGTCTAAAATTAAGTAAATCAGGTTCAGATCAAAGAGTTTTTGCACCAAGACGAATCCGTCATATTGAGTCGGGTGAAAGACCTTGGTGGTTATCCAGCGATAAAAACATTCCAGAGGGTATTGAAAAACTTCCCACTCCACCTCCACAAGAAGAAAGTGATTCTTCGGACTCCGAAGAAGTCGAAGTATATATTCCATCATCTCAAATACCTCCTTTCCCACTAAATCTACCAGATGATGAACCATTGGGTGACCGACGAAGTCCAGAAGGCTTGGAAAATCCAAATGAATTAGAAATTTACCCAAATCGTCGCTCACCTTACGAAAACAACCAGTATAAGCAAAATTTGACATATTCAAAGCGAGCCAAATATATATCACGCTATACCGATATAGATGATATTTTAGGATCACCAAATCATATTTATAGTCCATTTATGGATTCTTTACTATTAAAATCGCATAATTCGTATGATGACGATGAAGAGTGTGAAGAAATAGACCCCACACAAGTAAGGATTCATGACAGCACTCCACAGATGCCTGTCATAAGAAAACTTCATTCTAGGTAAGATGCCATTGTTTAAATAGTTAATTTTTAAAAGGTCAAATATTAGAACTATCAAATAATTTCGTTTTATACTGTATAACAATTTAAAATTATTTCAATATTATAAACGAGTGGTTTTCTTATCAGTCTTCTTTTTTAGGAGCGATTTGATCGACTACGAAAGTGATCAGGTGAGTCATTATTTTTCATTATTCATTATTTTTCATTAGAGTAAACAATAATATACACTATAATGCATAAATTTTTATTTTTGTTTATTTAACAAACTATAACAGTAAAAATTATATTTTATTAATATTTAATAAACAATATTATATTTATTGTTCTTACGATGTCCTGTATTGATAACCACACTAAATAGATTACGATACATTTATATATACGTAAAATCAGCTACTGCTACACAGTCCCATTTGTCTTTGCGTGGCCATTATTTCTGCAACAAAAAAGAACACTCTTCTCGTTTTCATCTAGAATATAGGACGAAATTTATAATATCTTCACCATTTACAATTCCGTATTAAATAAAGAATGTAGAGCCTATTAAACTTAATTGCTATCTTGTTAATAATGTCACGTTGTAAAACATGTGGACCGAAACAAGAATATATAATATCTTTTTACTTTAGCAAAAACTTAAACTCATAACGGTTGCTTCGTATTACAAACAAACAGGTCCCTTTAAAAAAGACAGCATAATTATTCATTCTCAGAAAAAGTTGCTCGTCCCACGATGGATACTTGTCTAACTTAAAATAGCTCAAGGTTTAAGTGGTCTGCATTGTCAACTAAAGTTAATAATAGTCATTAATGCCATCCAACTATAACAAATAAGTAATAATTCTTGGAGGCTTCCGCGCAAGAAGAGGCGGGAGCAGTGAACTGAAGAGTGTACTAAATCCTTGAGTTAGGCCCCTATGGGAATAGAGGGTAAGAAAGAGACGACCTCGTTTGAACCTGTAGGCACACATTCTAAAAGAGTGACGTCACCGAACGTAGGAAGAATAACATCTGATGTATGCCAAACAAAAATCTCAATAGTTTTCATAATAGTACACTACAACAATCTTTATAGTTGCTTTAACAAAAACAGATAATAAAAATAGTTAATATTACAATTTCAATTCTAATTCACTAATTATTTATTATTTATTATATTATATATTTTTAATTTATACATAAAGTTATAAGTCAAAAGTTTTCTTTGTCTATCTACGTATAGCCGTTATAGGACGTTAATGCAGGTTTATCTTATTTTATATTGTCATATTAAAACTTCCACTCTATGGTCGTAAGAGGCTTCGAATTGGAGCCTTTTCAATACGGCCGGTTAATATCAACGTGAATATCATACCTGGGGAAGGTTGTCTTGCAACAAACTCTTTAGTTATTCTTTTGGCTTTGTCAACGACAGACCAGAATCTTATTGTGTTGTGATGTATAAACTGCGATATAAAAAGTTAAAAATAAACAAAGCAGTGATACAGTGATCAAATTAATATATTGAAATAGTGGACGTATGTAACGTATAGATTTACTATTCTGAACATTTAGGTATTTAGATTTCTTTAGGAGGAGCCGGTTTTTGTTTCTTTTTCACATGCACAAGTTTTTTGCCGGTTCACCGGTGATAATATGTACATGATAATATTTTAGTAGATTTTAATTAGGAAATATTTAGGTAGGTTTTAATTTCGTTTGCGGTGAATGAACGTTTATGATTTTAGTATTGGTAGTATTAGTATTATAATAAAATAATATTTTAATATGTGTATTGCTAACGTATTTTTTAGAATACCTTATAGTAAGGGCTCTTTTTAAATTTTACTAATTTCATACACATTGCATTCGTAATTAACGAAGTACGTACTTTTAATTTTAATCAAAATATTAATCTTATCAATAATTATAGGAATCCATTATCAGGCTATTAGAACGAAATTAAATTTTTAATAATTAAAAATAATAGAATGAAATTTTTATAATAATTAATTAATTGTAATTTTTTTAACGGTTTCAGACATATCTTATGTTTTAAAGTTTGGATTGCATATGAATTATCTTTTATAATTTAATACATAATTAATAATGTTGCATCTAGTTAATTGAATAGTGCCAATGTGCTTCGTTAAGTATTTAAAAAAGATTAACCTTAAATCTTAATAAATTACGTATTAACTAATCATCAATTTCACATTAACTAGCCACAAACGTATTTTTACGTGTAACAATATAAGCCTCAGGGGGTATAATAACAGGTGGTAAATATCCTGTATCCGGTTTTTTTTGAACTCAGTATATATCGGAGCTTTACATCCGTTGGTCTCATGATCAAATTTATTAAGTATGTACCAAGATTTCAATTAGATAAAAATATTTAATGTTCATTGTCGCTTTCCTTATAACAAAATAAGCTTATTCACTATAAAGTTATTAAAATTATACTTACGGGAAAGACGGCTCTGTTAAAATTACATTAGATTCATCAAAGTCCTAGATGTGCCTAGTTCAACTACTGAGCTGCATTCCCGCGTAGGATAGCAATAATAATAAATTGAGAAATTACCCCAACATTAATTGTTATCATTAACATTTAATGTTGCCTATCTATAATTTTATTATATATTTTTTTATTATGGTTCTAAATTAATATAACGTTATTACTGGCTTTCTTTTCCCTGTTTTATTGATTTTTCTTTTTCTGGATTTGTTTCACTCTTCTTACTGACCTTGGACCGAGGCCCGTTGTGAAACAGACCAGTTTATTTTAAAGTTTTTGTGATGGATAATTATTAGATAACTGAAAGAAATAAGTTTCAATATCTTACGCCATGATCGTTAAAATTTACATGCCCGCATGTTAAAATACAAATCCTTATCGACGATTTATGGTTTTCGATTTAATATTGAAAAATTACATATTACATTTAGTAGATTCATGTATTATATAATAAAATACTTTTAATTATGAGAGAATTTTGAAATCCGTTGAATTATTTTTCTTACAAGAATTTTTTATATAAGTTAAGACAATTTTTCTGGCGTTACAAATTTGAACGTGTTTGTTTAATTTCATAAAATTAAATAATAGTTTAGATGTTATTTTAGATTAGATAGACTTATAAGATTTTATTCTATATAATTAAAGTCCACTATAATTTATTTAGTATGAAGTATTTTTGCAATAATTTAGTATTTGTACACATTTTTTTAAATTTTTCAAAACTTTCGTTTTATTATTTTTTTTTTAATGGCCGACACTAAATGTTAATTGGTTTGCTTCTGTTCAATGAAACAGCTGTTAAATAATAAAAATTCAAAATTTATTCAAGATCCGATGTAAACTAAGCTTTTCTGAATTTCGCTTTGTTCCATAGATCAACTCAACAATCGCATAAAATGTTTCTAAAATTGATCATATACGTTTAGGCAATATTCTTATTTAATTTAAGATTACAACTTTATTGGAGTTCTCAGATATAAAAATACTTTTATTGATGATCATATTCACGATTTTGTGAAATTCAATAATGCAATCGTAGCTCCTAATCGTATGGAGAGTTTGTCTGATTGAACTTAATTAATGAAGATTTGAAAATCTTGAAAGAGTCTTTCTTGTCTTCATTTTACATGTTTACAATAAGTAAAAATATTTTGACATGACCAATGAGTCATTATTCATCATCGTTTCAGCCGTAACACGTTCACTGCTGGACATAGGCCTCCTCCTTGCACCTCCATGCATACCTGTCGGAGATGCGGCTTTATGCATACCTAACAGTGTAGCTAAGAAACATTATTTAACTAGTACTCTTTATAGTTGTTCGAAAGGCTCAGCTATATAAGCTAATAAGTAATGCTTACAGACTATATAATATTAGGTAGTTGCTACAATACTCTATAAAAATTTCTATAGTGTTGCGATTATGACGAAGTGATGATATCACCAAAAGAACCTTGACAATCTTCTCTTAAGCTTATTACTTTGCCAAACACTATTTTCAACAGTTACGTGACAAATATCAAAACAAATTTGCAAATAAATAATAAAATTACAGATTAGTAGTTAATTGTTTGTAAAGCATGATTATGTGTGGCTTACAATTCGATTGTGTTTTTAAAATATGTCAGGAAATAATACTGAAATGATAATTAATTGTTTAAAGTTTTTGTTTGGTTTTTACTTTCCAACAATTTTTGTTGATCCGAAGAATTTTAAACTAAAATAGGGAAATTAATATTACAATAAACTTCTTTCAAAATGTAACGATAGTTGTCAAATTCATCTTATTCTTAGTGTTGCCCAAATGCAATACCAGTGCAACGACCAGACTTAGCCAGTCTTGGTCTTGGTCTTGCAACAGTAGACCTGGTCTTGGTCTTGCGCTTCAAGTCTTAGTCTTGGTCTTGCAGCAAGAGTCTTGCAACTCTGGCAATTACTTATTAGACTATTGCTATTTATTGAAGTTTACTGTTTATTTACTAAGTCTTGTTCATGCGTAAGTCTTGCAGGGTCAGTCTTGGTCTTGCGTCTTGCAGAACTTAGGCGATCTAGGTCTTGCATTTGCAAGACTGACTGCAAGGCTCTTTCGTCTTGCGACTGAATTTTGGCAACACTCATTCTGTATAATATAGTCGTGCATTGAGCACTGTGTGGTGACATCACCTCAGAACCCATAATGTAAATACCACCCTTAACAAAATCCTACAAAATTTGATTTGAATTGAATATTAGAATCCGATGTTGAATTATTACACGGTTCTACCAATGCGTTTCTAGAATAAATTTCTAAAATTCTGACTATTATAAATTTTCTCAAGAAATGTTTTATGTTAAGAAAGAACCGTTTGATAAGATATTTTTTTTAATTTTTAATTATTTACACATTTATGTACATTATGCACAAGAATTTCGTTTTAAGAAAGATCGGTTGATAAAATAGAAATAACAGTTGAATTCGATTGCAAGTTTCCGGAACCGGTTGCGTTGACAGTTTTTTCGCACCGAACTTGTCATATTTTTATAAATCTCAGTATTATCAAACGTAAATATTTTAAAACAACAATTTTCTCATATAATCAATATTAATCCACAATTATCATTGTCTCTTGATATACTCCGCAATCAAGATTTAGCCCTGTTCTCGTTTAAATCTATTTTTATAAATTTAAAAAAACGTTCGCTTTTATAAGAATTATTACAAATCTATTCTCGATAATTGTGTTGTTGAAACAACTGTTCAAATAATGGGTTATAAATCGAATAATTAATCAAATTTATAGAGCTTAACAAGGAATACCAAGTAAATATTAGCAAATAAACATAATTAATTTCAAATTTCCTTATTTTATTTCGCTTTCTTATTGTAATTATAGAGATTTCGATTTTTGCAATTAAGATAGGACGTGTTTTTCTAATGTATTAACAATGAAATAGAAAGCTTTGTTAATCACAATTTTCTCACGTGCATAGAGGAAAGTTTTAAGGACAATTGAATACTGTATGACAATGGATTAAGGATATTTACTTCAGGCAATTAAATTATTTTTTTATAATATGGCGGATAACAGTGCAGGTCTCCTATATGGTAAAAGATTACAGGCCGCGCAATGGTTGTTTGGCCGGCTTTTTATGGGACTTGAGCGGCATTTTTAAGGGCCTCCAATATCCTCACTCAGCGAAATATACTACCAGTACCGTTTCACGCTGAGTATTCGGTGAGCCCCTGGTATCACTTCAGACGAGCCGGCCCAATTAGTGCGCGTCAGACTTTGCTTCAGCATGGCTCTCTGACAGGTGCATTAATGTTTAATATTTAATATGGGCGAGCAGCAGCGTCCTTCGCGTACTATAAATCCTAAGTGCTATTTGCAACCCTATCTGCCAAGCGTGGCGATTATGGCAAACACCGCCTTGAAGATCCGAAAGGGAGGCCTATGCCCAGCAATGGACGTCCTACGGCTGATATGATGATGATGATTTAATAACAATAAAAACGCGTAAAAATATTCAAGCGACCACGGTCTTATATGCAGTGTAAAAAAACTCAACCATTAAATTTGAGAAGCGTTGCTAGATTTATAAGGTAATGAATTCCATCGAATAATCAGTGTT
This sequence comes from Delias oraia, assembly GCA_018230265.1. Lineage (NCBI taxonomy): Eukaryota > Metazoa > Arthropoda > Insecta > Lepidoptera > Pieridae > Delias > Delias oraia. The sequence goes on along the minus strand of DWCF01000006.1, from coordinate 92,750 downwards.
TCGTTACTAGCTAGAAATATAAGATGATGTAACCTAATATGCACTAGAATGCTAAGTCCGACGCTGAATTTGGTAGCCACCTCGACATTAGAGACAAACGATCAACAGGCATTGACCCCTTGCTTTGTTGCGACATAAAGTTTTATACCCAATTCAAGCGTATACACTGTTGGGTCTTCGCTAATTTTACTTTTTTTGTAAATCGTCTTTTGGCAAGGTGATGTAGCCTTATAAGTACTGCCGAATTCTTATTGTCTTAGCTACTTAGACAATAGTCGATCTGAAATCAAACTAACGTTAAGGTTAAATTTAATATCTACTTGCGTAAGTTTTGGAATATTATATATTAGAATTTGATCGAGGTATATTATATAGGTCTATATATCATTATATTATCATCGAGCTTCGTCGCCGGGTCCTCTTTTCTTATTTATCAAAGAATAACAAATAGTTACATTATAATTCCTATTACAATAGCTAACAACAAGCTGATAGCCTCCCGAGAGGATAATAACATAAACTCAGATGAAAGGGTTCTGTGTAGGAACCTCGAGAACAACCACCTCCGCCGGATTTGGAGCGTAGCTATGTCGCCAGACTCACCCCGGTGAGCTTCCGACCACCTACTCAGGCGGCCCATGACCACGCGACGGCCCTATCTAAGTGTCTAGCAGAAGACGCCCTAACGCTAGTCGCGGCTAAAAATCAAATTCACGGCACCCCAAAAGACCACGTGAAACAATCACAATCAATATGCGGACAATCACAACACAAACAATACGCGGAATGTGGCGCGGTTGTCCATGGGCGGCGGTGTTCTCTTACCACAAAGGAGACCCGCCTGCTCCGATGTCCGCTATACTGTATATAAAAAAAAAACAATTTCAGTTCATGTTGAAAAGAACTTATATTCTAATAAAGAAATTGAATTTTGTATTTGGAAGGCCTTTTCACCTTTGCCCGGTGTGCTACTTATCATCACGAGAGATTCACGTTTAATTGATCCTGATGTATAAGTTTATACTTTCACTTATACTAAGAAAATAAAAGAATCTATTGTCTTTAAATATCAAAGAATATTTTTTAAACCATAGGCTTATTTAAAACATTACGTCGAGAGAGAATTTGGAGGTTTCACTTGGGATACAAAATAGTTCCATTGACTAAACCAGGTATGAACCATACTAGTACAGTCTGTCCTTTTCTCACATCACCTATTGCGATAAGTAAGAATAACTTAGGATATTAGTGTATACTAAATTTACGTGGGAAAATAATATGAAGGAATGCGTGTGGGTGAACCTAATGTAACTATTCCTTTTCTGTTAGACCATTTACCGTGACAAAGTCAAGTTACGTGCACTAAAAGTAAAAGCATTTATTGTAAAACAGATTCTCAAATGTCATTGAGTAATATTTTTTCTTATATTAAGGAGGTGTTTTATAAATTGTTTGTCACGAATTATTAATAAATAAATCGAGTATTTTACTTTTTTGCAATCAATAAACGTAGTTTTAGTAAGACCACATTTTTATTTGAACACGTCTAAGTGAATTATGCTACCATATTTTATGACTTTCCTAATTACTGTCATATAAAATGTTTAATTTGTTCAAAATCATCCACTGGTGTTTGTACACCAGATTTGATTGGAAGTGTTTGATTGGAACAATATTTATAGAAAAAAATACATTGTCATTTTAATTCACGACTCGTTTCTATTACTTGCCCAGTGTTCAATCAAACTAAAATAATAAAGAGGCGTATGGAAGGCAATACCTCAAAATGTAACTAACTGTACTTGGTAGCGAATTCCGTAATTGGCTTTAGTAATATGGATGAAAACATCTTCTGTATTGCAACAGAAAATGTTAGTTGTACTGTAATATTTTAAGCAATGATAACGATATTCCTGACTGATAGCCATCTTAAAATTCATATTCGCTCTAATAATTATTGCTACACCGACTATGTTGCTTCCGTTAACATATTAAAAATGTCTACTTTTTGGTTTTAATTCAGTTAATATACTAAGCAAGAATTTTCTAGTTTTATATTTAGCCTACATAAGCTTCATACCCATCAGAACATTAAAACCTTAGTGCAATAGGACTGCTAGCCCTCGGTGAGCTTCCTGCTCATTTGCCACCGTTAGAATAAAAAAAATAAAAAAGACATAAATTATGTTATATATATTTTTTTAGTATAGCGGACAACGGAGCAGGTGGTTCTCCTATATTGTAAGAGAATAACACCGCCCATGGACAACCTCGCCACAGTCTGCACATTGGTTGTGTTGCCGGCTTTTTACGACAATTAAGCGGCATTTTTAAGGGCCTCTGATATCCTCACTCACTCTGCGAAACACAGTACAAGTACCGTTTCACGCTGAGTATTCGCGAGCCCTTGGTATCACTTCGGACTATCATCGTATATCAGTGATGTAATATTTTGTGACATTTCGCTAATGCCTGTTACAGTATATTATATAAAGCAGTTATACTTCTTCAATGATATGAATGTATGACTTCATTTGTTACGCAAAGAGATTTATCTTATGCTAAATGAGTTATTATGCACTTCACAAACTGCATAGATGCCGTAATATGGATAAGAGATTGGATGTAAGGATTTCTAAAATATATTCATTATGGGAGTATTTATAACAAGTTTATTTTTATTAGTTTTGACAATTTTTTAAATTTAAATTAAGTAAACCTGTACAATTTTTTTATGATATAGCCGATAGCAATACAACGGTGGGTCTCATATATGGTAAGAGAACACGCGCTACGGTCCACACATCGCTTATGTTGCCGGCTTTTTATCCTCACTAACTCAGCGAAACTCAGTAACAGCACCGTTTCAAGGACAACTACCATATCACGCTTTATATTCTGTGAGCCCGTGGTATCACATCGGACGACCCGATGCAATTAGTGCCTTACCATATGCTTCAGCATGGCTCTTTCACAGTTGCGACAGTATGAAGACATTCACCCGGCCACTGTCTAGCCCTTCCAGACACCGAATAAGTTAAATTATAATTGTTCGGATCTGTATTCGAACCGGATACATCTCGCTTCATGCTATACTTACAAAATCACTTAGCTATGAGGCTCTCAAAAATAATGAACAGACTTTAACATTATCAACCATATAAATGGTTTGAGGATAAAAAATAATATAAATGGCTCACTGCTCTGTTTAATCTTCCATACTTAAACAAAACATTCTCTGAAGATTCCCACCTTACTCCGTATGTCATTGTTACTTGAAATGGTCGGCCCGGCTCATAACGCCTTCTGGGAAACATAATATATCGTGTAAAACATGTCACTTTACGGGACCATGGAGTACAGAGGTGCTTTCTTTATTGTAAAGTTTGCGGAACTTGTAAAGTGTATTTATGATACTATATATGATTACATACTGTAACACCTGTAAAACAGTTTAAAAATTTATTTTCCAAACGTTTTGAGCTATCAATTCCCAAACAAGACTGACTTACTGATATATTTTTCTTTAAATAAAACTTCTATAATACTAATAATTAATCTTTTGTAAATACATAGGTAATTATATGGTTATAAATATGAAAGTTAGACAGTATATCTGTGTTTATTTTTTCAATTTATTATTTGGCTCGAATAAAGTTTTATACATTCGATACTGTAAAAACATTGTAAAGAACAACTCACAGTGAACAAATTACATACTCAGCGTGAAACGGTACTTATACTGTGTTATACAGAGTGAGCGAGGATATCTGAGGCCCTTAAAAGTGCCGCTTAAGCGGCGTAAAAAAGCTGAAAACACAACTAATGCGCGGACTGTGGCGTGGTTGTTCATGGGCGGTAGTTTTTTCTTACCATAAAGGAGGCACACCTGCTCCGTTGTCCGCTATATAATAAAAAAACTATTTAAAGAAATCTAGTAATATGTTGTTTGGTATTAATGTTATTGTTTCTGGATTTTATATTACTATCACCAACTGACTAGGCGTAAAACCGGTAGCACGATCCCACGATGGAAATATTTTGTGTGTGGTTAACCGTGCTTACTCTCCGCAGCCGTAACATAACACCGATATCTACGACATCCTGATTTGTTAGCCCACCGCAAAATTACAATTCAATTTAATACTGATACCTTGTAACGCTACATACATTAAGACGGCAAAAAACCGAAATTAAGGGTGAAATCTAACTAAAAAAAATAAAAAGTTGTAAGTCAATTTCGAAAATATATTAAATTTATAGTAAGTATTAACTCTAAATGTTTAGTTAAAAAAATCTTACATCTTGCAAAAAAATATTACATCATTATTTTTTTTTACTAATAGTCAGGATTTCAAACAAAAGAATTAACTGGCTCTATTGTTATTTTTTACCGAATAACTTAGTAGTAGTTATTCAACAGACAATTATCTCATTAAGATGAAAAGTTTATGTGATTTTTTGAAATAATTATTTTCTTTAAGTGTGACATCGAAGATTCATATCCTTGTTCTAGTCTCATAGCTTCACCTCATGATGTCACGGTCCACGATTATCCAATAGCGGAAGTAAGTTCGATGCCTTTGCCGGTTTTGTAGCAAACAGTTGAAAGTGCGATCCAAAGCATTTACAACGCGTGGCCCCCATATTAATAAATCCGTGGTGCAATAACACCGGCTCCATCTTCGACAATTAGTCATTATGTAATATAAACAGTTAATGGAAACTACCTAACCTAATCGATTTATCTAAATTGGATGCTTATAACGGACTAATACCGTAATATGACATTTTACAATATTTTACGTCATCAATTATGACTCAAAATAAGCTCAATTATAACTCAAATGGCCCAAATAAATTTGTTATTATATTTTAAGATTCTGAAGCGTCGTCATTACAATTATCACCATCAGCCATTACAATTATATATATCCTTAATTCAATTCCATTAATTTTTCAATTTCTATGTAACACTATTTATTTAATCATACTTTGAAACTAGTAAAAGTTTTGTGTGTCGAATAATAAAACGCAATCTTTCGCAGCTATTAAATATATGCCATGTTGCAATAAAAAGTACGCGCAAGATATTAATACACTTTTTCTTGTTATCTTATACTACACTTTACATATTTGCCAAATATAAAAATTATTTTAAAACCAATAAATAGCAATAAACTATAGAGGGAATATTCTAGTGTTATAATTGGTCATATCATGTATTATTATTTATTATTAATAATCTCTTAGTACCATCAAGTAAATAAAAATATAAATTTAAATCAATTTGTGAATAAGTTTAGCAGAAAGTGCTGATAGTAATAAGATATTATTTAAATTTATTAATCGAATTTAACATAGAATATAACATAAGAATGTCTGGTAATAAGTTATTTAGCGACAAAAAATATTGTAGCGTTGGATTCAGTTTCCATTTCTTCACTTTTAAATTATTTTTATGATTTAGCGTAAAACGGAGCAGGTGGGTATTCTATATGATAAAAGAACACCGCCGCCCATAGACAATCACGCTACAATCCGCGCATTGTTGGCGTATTTTTACGCCACGTAAGCGGCATTTTAAAAGGCCTTCAATATTCTCACTTACATAGCGAAACTCAAAAAAATTATAGCATTTGAATCCATTTCCATTCCTTCATTAAATATATTATATCTATTAATTCGGAATATATTTTATCGAAACATCATCGTCATTATTGGTTTCGAATTGGTCATATTATAGCTAATTTTTATTCTTAGAAGAGAAGTTCAATTACAAAAATACTAATCCGTATTTTTGTAGCTGAATGTTGGTCAACCGCATTTCTTATTACTCAACAGAACATCGTCGACAATCGGTTACGTAACATATTTTAAAATTAGAATAGAATAATGTCTTACGATTCCCGCGCATAGTAATATGTCAAAATTAAATTATACTATGACTTTAATATATAAGTTATTTGATTCATAAGTGCTAGTAACAAGTGAATATAATATGCTTGATATTAATTTAAAGAAGAGCTTTTTAATTGAACAGTACTGCTGTTGAACTCTGCTGTTATGCTCGTGACGTATTCGTATACACGACTGAGGTCGGTGAATTTATTATGCTGGGTCATTGTCACGACCTAACAAAAATGCAAAATGTATTTCTTAAACTACTTAATAATTTAAATTTAACCGTTACTTTCTTAGCTACAACTTCCACAAATTAAATATGTATTTTCTACACGTTTAAATCTCCTATATAGAATATAAAAAATATCTACAATCTAAACTGCTGAATCGAGTTGCATGAATTTTTGTATATTCATTTGTACATTCAAATCATTATTTTTAATTTTTTTGTATGCTGAGTTTTGATATTATAAGAAAGTTGTGTTAGTTACACATTAGAACTCAAGAAAGGCTCAAATGATTTGGCTAAAAATTGGTGGGGAGGTGGCATAGAACCAACAGAAGAACATAGGAAACTTTTTACCAGATTACAAAAATCGTTTAATTACGATTAACATTAAAAGACGCTTTTAATATATAGCTTTTTTGGGTTTGGTTGGATCCGGTTGGTGGCGTAGGGCAGGACAACGTAGGCCGGGACCCCTATTTATTTATAAATGTTATCAAAGTCCTATTATACAGATATTATTCTTTGTCTTACAATAGTTGCCCATGTTTGACGAATAAAATCACATTAAAAGCCATATATATCGTATTTGAGAAGCACTCGTATTTCATCTAACCTTCCTAAATATGCGCTGATCTAACAAGAAATATAGTATCTATGCGGTATCGTTTCATTTTCTAGTAATAGAAAGTACTACGGCCTACAATCTGATGGACTAGATTTTTTTCCTAAATGACAGCAGCCGCCTGCCCTTAATTTCCTTATAGCTTTACAGCCTTGGTAACACCTAAGTTTTTTGTGTCTTATTATTTTTGTTTAGAGTAAAACATTCCTTCTTAATCTTTTTGTTATTTATTTAAATTTTTTATTATTTTATATTATATTATTATATATATTATAAAAAAATTCTCATATGTCAGGGCTTCCCAAACTTATTTTCACTTTGATGGCCTATAGAATTGTTATTTTTCTTGCGACACCCCTCCTCCCCCATAGTCAAAATCAGTAAGTAGTACTGTACTGGAAATAAATACAGTAGAAGTTTTTTTTATTCTATAACGAATAACAGGTGGGTCTCCTATATGGTAAGAGAACACCGCCGCCCGTGAACAACCGCGCCACAGTGTGCGCACTGGTTGTGTTGTCGGCTTTTTTAGCCGCTCGAGCGGCATTTTTATGAGCCTCCGATATCGTCACTCACTCTGTAAGTCCGTGGTATTACATTGGACGAGCCGCCCCAATTAGTGCGTCAACATTGCTTCAGCGTGGCTCTCCCACCGGTGAAAATACGGTTGAATTAGACTAATATCATGAGGTTATCAGAAAATCTACAGAATATACATAATATCTTTTATTACAAACAAAACAAGAATATAATTAAGGAGACGTATTAATTCCAATTACATTTGTTTATGGTTTGTAATAAGAAGAATGCTAATGAAAAGTATGTGCTTGCTTTTCTGAGCAAAGTTTCTGAAATCAAGGCTCAAATCGCTTCGCGACGCCTTTAGGAAGTTGCTTCTTCTGTGCCTCTTCAGTGATAAAGTTTTAATAGATTACTAACAATTTTTTTAAAACTATAAAATATAAATATCTTGACTTCAATAGATAATTAATATGTCTGTAGTATATACCGGAATATATAGTATATAAACCGGAAAACGTAGAGTGGGAGGTCCCGATACGCGATGGAAAGACGATCTCACGAAGGTCGCGGGCAACCGCTGGGCCCAGATCGCTCAAGATCGTAACAGGTGGGCATCTTTGGGGAGGACTATGTCCAGAAGTGGACTTGATAGGCTGCTGATGATGATGATATGGGTGTAATGGCCTATATAGAAATATAGGTCATTGTTCTGGGCCTATATATCTATATACCTATATATATCTATATAGGCCAAGAACAATGTCGTCTGCAATAACCTAAACTTAACAATCGAGATCAGATATTTTTTTTAAACCATTCGATTTCGATGTTCGATGTCTCCAATCTAAAGCGTGATGTAACAGGGCACGTAGAAACAGGGCGGCGCAAGCGCAGGTTCGATGACCTCACGAGAAACCATTTCCCGATTAGAAACTGGGGAATAAGTACTTTGACAATATTTATAGTAAGTTTCATATTGGAAAATTTAATTTTAATAATTTGAGTTTTTATTATATATAAGACTTTTCGGCTGTTTACAAGTAATAAAATACGCAGACTGACTTAATGCTATGTATCCATACAACATAAAACCTATAACAATACTTTGTATTTTATAAGCTAAAATTTTATTTACTTTTAATTTCTGTAAACTTAAATAATTTATGTTTTTCTCTATTATTTCCATTAAACCACTCGTAAAATTATTTTATAATGACATATTCTATTTTAATGTGTATGCATTTTAATTAAGTAATTTTGCAAAAATAACGCCAGTAAATGAATGTAAACTTATCATAATATATACCACATTTTTATTTAATCAAATTTAGTTGTATTAGTGTAATAAGCAAATATTAAAAAAAACTTAATTGTCGAAGTGGGTACTTTATCCGTAAAATCTTAGATCAAACAATTATATACATTGCCATATAAAAGTACAAACCTGTACATAAATATTTAAAAAGCAATCAGTATGTAATAATTACTGCTTTAGTATTACCATCATTATGAGTAATTGTGTAACTTTGCTCAGATAACAATAGAAGGAATTATAATAACTATTCTTGTATGTACCTATCTAATTGTTCCATCGCTGCATACATTGTGCATAGTGCTTAATCGTATGCCAATCAATGAGCATATCATACTTTTATATGTAAGTAGTATGTGCTGGAAGAAAATACTGTTTACAATACGTATAACGAGGAAACTATAGTAGACAAGTTGTCTGTTAATAAATCTTTCACCCTTGGCTTTTATCTCTATTTACATTAAGATACCGCAATACGCACTAAATATTAATGATTTTAGAGCTTTAATATGTGCCCCTAATGAGGTCACAACGGTATAGGATGTTGTTATCCCAATTAATTATCTTAACTTAAACGTTTTTAAAAGATCGCGATATTTATCAGCGAAGAACGCATAAATCCGATCGTCGCAATTCAAGGATGCGATGAGGCAAACCGTGCTTTCAAATTTCGTTAATCCTTCAATATATACTCTTAAAAACGAACATCGTAAACGTATCAGGAAAATCGCTGGCAGGCACGTGTTGATACGAAATGAATTTCAGTTCAGTATACCGCGGTCACGTAGATACAAAACACTGCTCCACATCGCTGGAGGCCCACGCATTTGTGAAATAAACACCGGCTCCTCAGGTTGAATAAATCTATGTAGAATGAAGTAAACAATGTGATATTGAGTTCGTGATATAAAAATGATTGAATTAGTAAAGATGCCCGACGGTAATGGTATAAATGTAGCCCTAAGGGACATTGGGGCGAATGCCTTCGTTTGCCGTGTTCAATATTTAAACGACATAGACCCTTTCAACGAATACAATGTCAGACTACCTACGAGACCTCTCTACCACACGTTCAACTCTTCAATACCCCTGTCGTATCAGATCGCTGGTGTACATCGATTGTTGCAATCTCCACACAGGGTAAGTGCTTAAAATTTACTTCTGATTTCGTATTTTATATGTACAATCCCTTTTTAAATTTATATCTATAAACTTACTCAAATATTATTTAAATATAAACTTACATTTGTAATAGTTGGAACAATCTCATTCAAGAAATAATAAAATAAGTTATATATATAAAAATGGAGATTACTAAATAATCTATAGAAAAATGTAACTTTCTAAGGTTGTAATTTTATGTAATTATTTTGTATATGTATATAAATTACAATAACAGGATTTCATTTGTACAAATCTTTAAAAGAACGGTGATTCATTTTTATCAGTATAGACTGAATTGCTTTATTATGGCCTTTAAAAAAATACTGCGACAGAGACGTACCATACAGTCAAGTAAAGTAGATTCAAAGTTTTTTAATAGTCACATTAGTAATACAATTTAGTCATCGCGCTATTTAGCTAAAATTATCTGTTCTAAATATTTGCACGCTCTCAGGTGAGAGCTCAGGACGCAATTGCACTGGCTCTGTAACAACATTTAGAAGCGCAATTAATTTTAAGGTGCAATTTTTGCGAGTCACAACTTTTTACAAGTCGTAATGTATTTCAAAAATTCATTTTTAAAATAGATTAAACAATTATTACTTTATAAAGAAATAACAAATATATATTTTTTAACACTAGCTTTGTTGCCTATATACCATTTAGCAAACATAGACAATCGCTTTTTCAGAACTAAACACTTCATCATTCTTATTTTTCATCATCTTTAGATATAATCTACTACTACCGACACAGGAATTAGAAACTTTACTTATATTTTATTTTATGGTGATGTATATTAACCCGACTTTGTATTCATAAGCAGTCTATAGGCCTATCAAGCATTTATAGACTGTTGAGCAATGCCACTTTATTTCATTCGTCGCCTTTTTCAAGTTAAAGAGTATCTTAAAATCTCTTGAAAATATATTATAACTTCTTAGAAAAGATTTCTCAAGGCCATTTTTATTTCTATCACCTGCTTACTTCGCATCCTCTGATTAATAGGATTAAAGTAAACACACATGCTGTTAGATAGCGCGTTTGTAGACGCAACATGATATTTTATTAGTTCTTTAAATACCGATAAAGGCAAATGACGTTATATAAGGGATTGTATTTCTGGACCATGGCGTGTCGATATACACTCGTTTCTGTGACTGTTTCTCACATCATTTAACTTGTAGACAAGAAATAGACCAACCTTCTCTGCTCTAACAAATCAATTATTTGTAAGCCCGGATTTCGAACTCCGAACCTTCCCGCAGATGGCGAGGTGCTTCACAAGCTTGGCTTGATAAACATATTCACTATTTGAGTCGGAGATCTTACGTTGAGTTATTATTAATTCGTGAGTCGTGACTTAACTAGCGTTACATAATAGAATACTTAGGTTTCGTCAAAAAAAATTATACCATCGTAATATTTTACCACTAATTTGATTTTATAGACAAAAACACAATGTGGAGATAATATAACTTTTTAAATTCTTTCAATAACTCCAAGTTTGGATGCTACCTTATTAATTTTATTTACACAAAAATAATTAGATTGCTCCGATGCTCATTACTTGGACTAAAAACAGTTTTTAGGCTTTTTATGAAACGAGACAGACAAGTGTCATACATGTACACCTTGAGAGTTAACTGACTCATAATACGTCGGAATCGATAGGGTTGTCAAAATAGTTTTACTACATCCGCGGCTCTGCAAGGGCTAGGGGTGTACATGGGCGGAGGATCGCTTTGTGAGCAAGGTGATATCTAGGTGAACTTCCTGCTCGTCCACCATTATTATTATAATTTAAAAAATACTACTCACAATAGATATAGTTTGTAAAATGTTTTGATATCAGCTGTCCATGAAAGATTGTGTCACAGTGAGCACTTTTTTTATTATCCTATAGCGGACAACGGAGCAGTTAAACCTTCTGAACCTCGAACCGGCTTTCAGTGATTTTCCATTCCAGTACATTCAACTTGAAATTAATATAAAATATAATTAACTAAGATTCTTTAGTAATAGAATTATGTTTTTTATGGTATAGCGGACAAAGGAACAACTGAGTCTCTTATATGGTAAGAGAACACCGCAGCCCGTCAACAACCGTTTGTTTATTAAATACAGTATCCACACTCACTCATTTAATCATATACACAAGTACTAGTAGATACACTTTGGTATTCTGTGAGCCGATGGTTTTAATCTAGACAAGCCGGTCCATACAATGCAACAGCGTTTACTCCAGCGTAGCTTTTATACGGGGAAAAAATAAAATTTTTGTCCCTAACGCATAGTGGTGAAAATAAATAATTTAGTATTAGTATTGCAGTATTGAAAATTAATATTAAGCCGGCCCATCCGAAGTATTACCACAGGCTCACAGAATAGTGAAATGGTAATTGTACTTGAAACGGTGCTTTTACTGTTTCGCTGAGTGAGTAAGGATATCGGTGATTCTTAAAAATGCCTCTTAAGGGGCATAAAAAAGCTGGCAACACAAACAAAGCGCGGATTGTGGCGTTGTTCATGAGCTGTTTTATTACCATACAGAAGACCCACCTGCTCCATTATCCGCTATACCATAAAAAATATAAATATTAATCAAGATAATGATCTGTATTATTATTATAAAATTCATGCAATATCAATATATTTTACATATTAAACTATTACAGATCATAAGAGTGATTTAAAATAAACACAATTTGCTAGTTCACAGCAGGTACCGTCGATAACCCTAATCACACAATACATGACTTACGGCATTCATCGAGAGACCTACACAAACCTACACAAAAAGTGTATTATCTTAAATGATCCGCCAAACTGTCAGTGCTATCATTAATGAGATTGTAATACCGTTAAACATGAATCTATTTTGATGAAATGTGTGAAAATCATCACTTAAACATCACTCGAAGATTAAAAACAAGAATCTTCATTTCCTTCCCGTTTAAGCTAACATAGTAACATGCAAATATAATCTTTTTATACTATGAAAAATATATTACCAAACACGGGTTTTAAATAAACAGACAAACGTGTCATGACCTATTTAATCACGTAAACAACCTATTTTTCTTGAAACTAGAAATAATCTCAAGATATTTATGATACCCAGCGAAGAATTATCTTCACATTTCTTAAATTTTAAATATCGGAATAATGTATAAAAATTATCGGAATTATTTTACTTATTTTTACCAGGCTCTGTAATATAATTAAAAAGAGTTTGAATTCAGAAGCTTGTTTATAAATATAGACATTAAGTAAAGAAATAGACTTATTTCGCGAAAGTTTACTATCGTTGAGATACATGCACTATTTCGAATGGTGTTCCAGTTTCCACACTATTCTGGAATAACGCCAATCATGACGTTATTCCAGACGTTTCCGTTTTTGTCCAATTTATGTATGTGTTATAAGTATTTGATGCCTTTGCCCTATAAGTAATTGATGCGTATTAAAAGTAGTACTGATGATGTGATATATATGTTTTATAAGGTATCTCACCAAGTGTTCACCAATTAGTAGTCTCAACTTTCATTGGAATCGATAAATAAACTATTCCCACGTAACTTTATTTTCAATTTAATAACAAACTCAAAATTTTAGTACTTCATATTTAATAAAATAAAATCTTTCTATAGCCCACGACGTAAATATATCAGTCAAATATAGTAAAAGAAATCAACTTTTTAAGAAGAGATAAATAAGGCCCTTATTTGATTTTTTATTATTTTTTTATTTTTGATTATTTGATTTTTTTTTATTATTAAACTTGACTTCTTTTATATGAAACAAACCTTTCATTTCAGCTGGATGATGCTACTCTGCAGGTGTTTAAAGACGGTGACTACGGCCCCTATTTGGACCTTGACTTAACCCTCGCAGAACAAGATGAGGAGATAGAAGGCTTGCAAGAAAGGTAATAATTAATAAAATAATATTATATAACCAACCAGTTTAGAATGTACCTATTGGTGACTATTAGATACAGTGTAGACACAACGATGGACTTCCTCGTCACCCCACTATCAAGCAATCAAGGCTTTGGTACCCTCACGACGCAATATAATATAATCATCCTTAAATTGTTCCATACAGTTGCCTATTGATCAGGGTGTTTTTGAGCAATGCGAGTTTTTTTTTACATTTAAGCCTCTGCGAATATACTAATACCTAATATTGTATTTATTAAAAATGGTAAATATAAAATATGTGTAAATTCTAAATGCCTTTCCTAGCTTTATTTAAAAAAACAGATTTCTGTGGAAAGGCATTTGTCCGTTTGTATTACAGACCATTTTCTATTACAAAACGAGGAATTTATACAACATGTATGGGATATATCGATCGTTCGAGACACTAATAATTTGTGGCGTTACTCTCATTATGTCTGTATAACATGTTGTGCAAATAATACAATACCACCAATATGGTGGTGGAACGAAAGTATTGGCTTGCGTAAGTACTCTAACAATATGGAAAGTCTGAAAATTCCATTCGTTAGACTTGCAATTGTACATCAACGTGACAGTGTTTTACAACTTATTTCTATCGAAACGAAGACGAATCTTAAATAAAAACAGATAGATTGTAAAACAATGAACTTGCACTATATTTCTCGACTGTACAGGTTGATTTCAGTTGTTTTGACATCGAAAAACATTATTTCTCTAAGTAACAAATTGTTTTTCAAATCGATTATAAATATCACTTTATGATATTGGTGTGGATAACGTAGGCATACACAAAATAAAAAAAACTACAATTATATTTAAATTTACAAAAGTGTGTACATATTTATATATATTCATATTGCTTATAGAAAAAATATACCTATTTGAACCGCATATATAAAATTGGATTTTCCAATAGATTTTTTTGAATGATATTTATGAACACACTGTATCGTAGTGTAGTTAAAGTAAAATGAATCGAGCGGGTTTTTAAAATCTTCACACGAACATTTGCAAGCGATAGCATTGCTTGTTTAGTCAAACATAACTGATAGATAGCGAGAGTATAGGCATTATCTTAAAAACAATCGTACAACCTGGCTGTAGTTAGCTATGAGAATGAGAATTGCGAAGATTTGGAGCACTTTATAGATGATGACGACAAGTAAGTATAAATAATTTCTAATATCGAAAGATGTTTTGCCAGCCCGTTATAATTACTGGGCGCCTGTATTAATTACATGTTTTAAACAAATAAATTAACTGTATTTCATACCTTTATAGTGAATTATTTTGTTTACTTTCACTATTATATAATTACTATATACTAGACAATACAGCTGTTATATATTGTTTTAAAAAAAATTGTAACGTTAATATAAATTTCTGTATTTTAAATTGAAATAATTGTTTTTTTGCAAATGTTTATCAAAGGCTGATTAAAATAATAAATAATATAACTGTTAATCACGACTATTACGCACATTTCTGTTTGTCAAAATGTTAATTAAGATGCAATTAAACTCGTTTTTGAATTGCGAATGTTTTTCAGACGATTACTAATGCCACAAGAAATAAAATGACTATTCCTATTTCAGCCGCAAAAATGCCTTAGTACTACGCACTCAACTGTCTGTACGGGTACATGCTATTACTGGTCAGTATTAATTTGAGTTTGGTACTTAATAAAGAACAACTCCACTGTTTTCTCAATTGTTGATTTTAAATACTGGCATTAAGTATTTACTGCGTTGCAAGCCAACGTCAATGAAGATATTTTTTCATTGTTTAACTTATCATGTCAAACAAATATATAAGTTTCTCCGAAATTTGAATATAAAACCTCTAAGAACAAACTTGTATTCGTAATGGTTACCGCAATGTCAATAATAAATGTTGTAATTAGGATCACACATATAATGGCTGCATGAGTGCAACCACTACTAAATATCTTTTTTAGTTGACTCTGATAAAGTCTACAAGAAAAACGATTAATCTTTTTCAGAGCGACTTCTACATTCTCAAGGAAAAGATCTGCGTAGAGCTTTATTTGCCGTCAAGCAGATGTTACAGTCAGATAAGGATTTGGTGCACGAGTTTGTGGCAAATAATGGCCTTGATTGTCTTATGCAAGTCAGTGCGAAAGAAGACCAAACATATTTGGACTACATATTACGAGCTCTGGGTCAAGTATGCGGTGATCACTGTAAAATTAATCTTATTAATTTGTATTAAATTTGTATAAACATGTAATAGACATACTTGTGACTTTTAATTATAATATTTCCAGATCCTGATTTATGTCGATGGCATGCATGGAGTTATGAATCATAAGGGATGCATCCAATGGCAGTATTCGTTGATTTCTAGTAACTTCCGTCATGTGGTCAAGACTACACTTAAACTGCTTTCCATATTCGTTGAATACACAGAGGCTAACAGTCTGCTTCTTATCGATGCTATGAAGGTAGTTGAAAATTCTCACGGCAGACCTCACTGGTACAATGTTATAAAGATACTTCAAGATTTCGATGCGTCCGACACGGAACTTCTCATATGTGCAACGAGTTTAATAAATTTGTGTTTAATCAATATACAAGATAAAAATATTTATTACGATCAAGTAGATGCACTTCATGACCAAGGCATAGATGACATTATTCAGTTCTATATATCCAGACAAGGAACGGACTTGGATCTCTTAAGGCAGCTACATATCTATGATGCGGTTTTAATGTATGAAGATGGAATAGAAACTGGCACAGCTATTAAGTACATTTTTTTCTTTATTTAGCTTACTTTTGTTTAACTAGTACTTAGTAATGATTATTAAATATAATTTTCAGACAGTTAGATGACTCAATTTTGAAATCAATAAGGAGAAGAAACAAAATTGTAACGAATGCAGACATAAGAAAGTCAAAAAAATTCCAGCATAAAGAAAAGGGTAAGTTTTCTAATATAAGCATAGCAATTAAGATGTATTCTATTGTGCTTTGTTTTACTTTGCATGATTGTGTTCGATACAACTATGAATATGTGTGCAACAAAATGAAGTAGGGTACCTAATTTAAACATTACTGTATATACTGATAGAAATTAAATTTGCAATTTTATGCTTGTGTCGTAAAATATATATTTAAAACATTGATATAAAAGTCATATTTTGTGTAAATATGTATATAATATATACATATTACATTATTATAACAATATTATTATATTATGACAATATTATATTTTTATTACATTGATGTACCTACATAAAATAATAAAATTTACCTTAAAATTAAAAATTAGGTAGGTATGCTAAATATTTCATACCATTACATATTCACCATTCAACTCGGTTGTGTTTAGTGAAGTAGAAGTGTTTCGTGAATTTAGGAATTAATACTTGCTTTTTTTACTAACAACAGCAAATCAAGCTATATTGTCTAGTTTGGATTGTGAACCGAAAAGCATATATTCATTGCATACTACAAATACGACATCACCTCCCGAACGAAAAGAACCAACGTCTTTGCGAAAGAGGCGAGACAGAAGCGCAAGGCAGGCCCACCATATCCAGCAACTAGAACTCCAGAATAGTTCTAGTGACATTATCAACGCCATTTTTCAAATAAAGGGTAATAAACTCGACGTTAATGTAAACGAGGATAGCCCCACGAGAACCTCCTTAGACAGCAAGAAGTACGGCGATAGGAATAGTTTAAACAGCAAAGAAGAGGAACAATCTACTTGCGAGAACTTACCAGATGTTTTAATTAATGGTTCGTTTATTAACTAACTCCGTAATCATTAACGCTCAGTATCTGAAGATTTACTATGAGTCTAGTAAAGTATATTTTATTTGCATCTGTGTTGTACTTGTTAACTGAAATAAAATCATTTAACAAATTAATACCATAGTTGCCAAGTACTTATAATAATTTATATATGTTTTTTTATTTTTATCAAATTTCTATTTGTAGGTAACCAGAGATATACAGTGCGGCTACAACAGAGAATTGAGAACGGTACCCTAGGTCATAGCGTGAATAAATATTTAGATACAACACCTGAAAGACACGACAGAGGCATTCTTTTAAATAGGGAACACAGCATCAAAGATTTAGCACAAAGACTGACCAGCCCAATACACCATATTCAAGAAGAGAAGCCATTACTTGTCTCTGACATGGCAGGAATCGTTTCTAAGGCTAAAGAAGAACTTGCCAGATCTCAAACAAAGGGTAACTTTTATATTTTAGTTAAATTTAGACTCGATAGTATACTTTCTATATTACAACGCTGTTTGATTTAAACAAATCTTTTTTTAATGCTGGCATGTTTTCTTGTGTAACAGCAGTCAAAGGGTGACCACTTTGTTCTTTGACTACCAAAGTTAGTCAACATCTCTTAGATGCTTTATATCAGCCGTGCACGATTTCTTTGGAATGATTTTTATACCTAAAAGCTATTTGAAGTTTCACAAATATTCCTCCGGGTATAATCGACTTTTATTATCATAAAAAGCATCTCACGATAATATTCCTAGCGTAAGACCATATTAAAATAAGATACGATATTTATGTAATAAAATGTGGAAGGAAATTTTAATATATTTTTATATAGTTGTACTTTACATCTGAATAAAAACTAGGCAGTGCCTCTAAACATGACTTAATAAAAAAATATATAAAATAACAAACATAAACTATACGATTTTTAATAAACATTAGATATTACAATTAAATACCTTTTTGTTAACAGAGATTGTTAAGACACCAACAAAAGAAAAAAGTGCCAAAACAATGGAATTTAATCTTGAAATTGTGTCAGAAAAGGAGTTAAATTGGGATGAAGTAAGAAAATCGAGCAACCATCGAGAGTTTAATTTATGTGATCTAGATTTCTCAGATCTGCGTGAAGATTCGGATGACGAAAGAAAAGTTGAAACGATTAAAATAACGAACGGACCACCTCCGCCACCTCCAAACATGCCCCTTTCGTTTGATGGTCCTCCACCCCCACCAGCGTACGGCCTACACGAAATAAAATTATCAAACACCAATGAATCTGACACGTCCACAATAAAAAAGAATAAAAAGACCTTAAAATTATTTTGGAGAGAGATTCATGATACTCCAGCTACAACTTCGGTGAAAGAAGCTCAATTCATCTGGGATGACCTTCCTAAAGTCGAAATTGACACAGCAGCTTGGGAGCACCTCTTTGAGACTAGACCAAATGATATTAATTTTTTGGTAAGAATTTATTCGTTACTACTAATATTAGTCAGAATTATTCGTTTTAAAATTACAATTTATAATATTAGAATGTAAAAAATGTTTGTTTTGTTTTCATACCTATTTTGGTTATTATTATATAGCGATATCGATATACTATTTTATATAGCTTATTTTTAAACCAATTTTATCAAATTTGCAAAAAGATTTAAAGTAGTTAAAATAGAAAAGACTTAATTTTTTTTAGTTTGTCTTTTTTTACTATTGTGGATAAAACCTTATTTTTACTATATAACTAATTTCATATTTACTTTTTTAATCAATGATTTTATTTTACATGTATCTGTGGATAATTGTCAATACAGGAGGTAAGATGGATTAATAAATTTATTCTATTATAAATTTTTTTAACCAATGAAATAGCCTGTTTATTTACAGTTATTTCTCTATTAGTCTTACCTACTCTTTTATCTACCAATTTTTGAGTCTGTTGACCCAAGTAGCCGGATTAATATTATTCTATCCAGAGTAGGTAGTAATGTGAACTATTTAATTATGTTCTATTTTAGTGCTGTAAATGAATATAAATGGCTTTATGTAAAATATTAGTGAAAAAAAACACATTTTTTTTGCAGAAAATACAAGCTGAACCAAAGGAGAATTTAATTTTAGATAACAAGCGCTCGACAGCAATTAATATAACTATGAAAAAGCTCCCGCCGCCACAGGCTATTAAAGCTGCCATTTTGAAAATGGATGTTACTGTAATGGTGCGAGAATCAATAGAAAAATTATTAACTATTCTACCCACTGAAGAGGAAAAAAATAAGATACAAGAAGCGCAGGTATTTAAATATTTTATAATAATTATAGTACATATTTAAATATGTTGTACCAGATTAAGCATATTGTAAAAAAAATTATATGTATTTTATATATATATCTGTAGATCATAAGTATTATTTACAATATAATTTAATAAATACATTTTATATTTCAGTATTCGAACCCTGATTTACCTTTAGGAAGAGCGGAAAACTTCCTGTTAACCCTCACATCCATTAATGAGCTTTCGTCTCGATTAAAGCTTTGGGTATTTAAACTCGACTTTGATAATTTAGAAGTAAGTATTTATTATAATCTCTTAGTAACGCATTTCGTTTAAAAAAAATTGATATTTAGTTTTAATAAGAATTGGTTCCTTTATTTTCAAATAAATAATGCCTCACCATGAAATTCTTAACCGTTACTACACAAATAATTTCAATTTATTGACAGAAAGAAATAGCAGAACCCCTTATGGATCTGAAACAAGGTATTGCGTTGTTGAGAGGCAACAGAACATTTAAGATTATATTATCAACTTTGCGAGAAGTAGGCAGTTTTTTAAACGGAACACCAGTAAAAGGATTCAGGCTTGATTATTTGACCAAAGTTGCAGAAGTAAAAGATACAGTTCATAAGCATTCACTCTTATTCCATATATGTGAAATGATTAGGAACACGTTTGAAGATACATCAGACTTGTTCAGTGAAGTAAGTTGAATGACGGTTTTATTACTTACATTTTGCGTAGCGTTGAATCATTTAAAAACTAAATAATGTTGTAATAACTGTATAATACATAATTATTGTGTTTGAAATATAAATATATATATATCAAAATATAGTATTTTACTCTGTTTATATTTAGTTGGGCCCTATAATAAGAGCGTCGAAGGTGGATTTTGATGTGCTCAGTAACAACCTACTCAAGCTCGAATCAGATTGCAAGGCTGCCTGGGATCACATGAAAAGGGTAGCGAAACACGACGGCTCACTCTATAAGATGAAAATAAACGATTTTATAACAGACGCCGCAGAGCGCATTGTATTACTAGCTAAAATAAGGAAGCTGGTACTAAAAAGGTAAAGGTTTTTGTTTTTAAATTTAAAAATATAGGTATATTATATGCTATGCGAAATAACGCAATGCGATGTAAGGCAATTGTCAAAAAGGAACCTTTTCTTACAGATTTGAAAAATTCTTACTGTATCTAGGAGTACCCCTTCATGATATTCCAAACAATCGACCCACCGATTTTCTAAAAGGAATAGCTGAATTTGCTTTAGAATACAGAACAACAAGAGAGCGTTTGCTGCAGCAAATTCAAAAAAAAGCGATCCACCGAGAACGTAATAAAACTCGGGGTGTGATGATCACCGAAGTGAGTATACTCTGTAGAAAAATTATTTCAGCATTACCCCATTTGCTGGTGGGAGAGACAGGCTGAAGCATATAATGACGCACTAATTGCTCACAAAATACGAGCATCAAACAGTACTTATACTTTGTTTCGCTGAAGTGTGTGAAGATATCGAAGGCCCTTGAAATTATATCGGTATAGCGGCAAACCGCAACAAAAAAAGATCGAAATATGGTTCGGTTGTCCATGGGCGAAGGTGATCTATTACCATAGAGGACACCTGCCTGCTCCGTTGCCCGCTATTTCATAAAAAGTATTAAAGTACAATTACTAATAATATATTTTATAAGATTTACCATATTGTTGTTTTAAATTTAAGTCAATCTGATATTTGCGTACAGGTTGCAAAATACTCTACAAAAGATGGAGACCACAGCGCCGATACTGCTTTGAAAGAAATATTGAAAGATGACACTGTCGCTGATGTATTTATGGACGGTCGAAGGAGATCTCAGAAAACGTAATTATTTTGTTTTTAACCCCTTATACATCTATATATCAATAAAATTGTAATTTAATATAACAACTTTTTCTAGTATTCAAAGAAATATGTATAAACATACTATTTAATAAATAAGCATTTTATCATCTTACGATTGTTGTAAAAAAAATCCATTTTATTAGATAAGATTAATTATAGACATCTTTTTTATTCACGTTTCCAAAGTGTTTTGTATGATATTGCTAAACAATTTGGAACCGTCGACTGCATTATCTTTTTACTACTGTAACCAAGACCAATATAGATCTGGATATATTTAGTATGAGCTACGTGAACTGAACGATGGAAACATATTATATAAATGAACTTTCAGTATTCATTCGGTCTTTTATTTTTAAACTACCTTTCTTTAGTCTTTTTATTAAATTTTGGTTTTTCTGTTATTTAAAAAATTGAATACCTACAATCATAAATACTGTTAACTTAATTTTTTTTCAAACCCGATTTTATAACTTTTCAATATTTTGCAGGGCTGACGGCGCTGTCGAGGAAATCTTTGAAAGTTTGGTTCGATCGGCGGCAATGAAAAGCAGCACACCAAGAGATAGGCGACGACACAGAATTTCCGATCAAAAAAAATGTAATCCTCTTTGATGTCCTGAGAATGTTTATTACCATATCAATTGTTATATTATTTAATAACTTATAGTATCTCATAAATTATAATAATAAGTTTCTACTTGAGAGACTCGTAGCTAAATGGTTTCATAAGTCGACCTTGAAATAAGAGGTATTCGGTTCGAATTCCGGCCCCGATAGTTATAATTTAATTTATAATTTATTCGGTCTCTGGAAGGGCTTGACAATGCCCGGGCGACTGTCTTAATACTGTCACATCCGTGGGAGAGCCGTGTTGAAGCATATGCTGACTCACTAATTGGACTGGCTCGTTTGAAGTGATACCATGGGTTAACAGAATACTCAACGTTAAATGGTAGTTGCACTTGAAACGGTGATTAATTATGTTTCGCTGAGTGAGTGAGGATATTGGAGGCTCTTAACATTTCCGCTTAAGTATCGTAAAAAGCCGGCAACGCAACCAATGCGCGGATTGCGGTGCGGTTGTTCATGAGCGGCGGTGTTTTCTTATCATACAGAAGATCCTCCTGCTCCGTCGTCCGCAATACCGTAAAAAAACTAAAAATATTAAGCTAGTGTATAGTGTGTATATTCTAACAGCTTGATAATATTAGTTATTAAGGTGTCCAAAATGCAAAAACAATATTTGCCTATTTCCATTTCCTTTTTTTTATTTTATTTCAAATACCTAAAACCCGACATGACCACGTATTTAAATATAATGAATTTGCAAAGTTTGACATTGCGAATGATACGGTGTGTGCATTGCAATTGCATTTTAACCCTCGAAGCAATATTTTTTTTTTTGTTCTGTATGCAGTGTTTTCCAACCTGTGGTCCGCAAACCCCTGGGGATC
This sequence comes from Delias oraia, assembly GCA_018230265.1. NCBI lineage: Eukaryota > Metazoa > Arthropoda > Insecta > Lepidoptera > Pieridae > Delias > Delias oraia. The sequence continues at coordinate 69,617 of DWCF01000006.1, read as the reverse complement.
CGCGAGTAAATGTATGGGGGTCCGTGGTGCCATCACTAGATCATACACAAATGCTAATAATAACTAAGATAAATATAATAATTTATTTTACTTAACAATCCGTGAAAACTGCTTAAATCCCATGGGGTTCGTGGCTATATAAGGTTGGGAATCATTGAATTATAACATATAAAGAAACCGGTGGTAAATCTAATAAGCCCTTAGTGGTGTGTTCTATTAGAACAACTGTCTGATATACGTGAATTTTTAGTTCGAAAGTGCCAACTGCTTTTGAGTTTTTCTCGTGTAAAATAAATATCATTTTCATTTTTGTATCAGATTCTTCCATTAGTAAAAATTCAAACCTGGAATATTAATTTTTTTTTCTTTTACTTTCAGTTGCAACCAGAACATGGGAAATGACTTCTACGTAATTTTTTGTTTAGGTAATAGGTTACTTTTAATTTCTTCAGCTATATTCTATTACCAGCATTTATTTTTTATTACGATTATATTATAACCAACGAAATATTTGTTAAAATTACGCAGTTGATTTTGTTTTATTATTATGTATCCACTAAGTCAACATCAACTAATAGCATGATCAATTATGGACTTTGTCTTATCTCTAGTCCTTGATTTCTGCTTGTTACTTGACTTGCCTTCTTTTTGGCCCTTTTCAAAATAATCAAGACTTATATACCACGCAAATAACTAGATATATTTGGTATTTCTATAATAGCATAGGGATTACCCTATGCTATTATAGAAATACAGCGCATTAATATAAAACAGGATTTGGGTACCTTTGTAACATAATGTAAATAATGAGCCATATGTATAAATTCTGTAAATATAAATGTAATGGCAACACTTTACTTTATAACAATTAAATAAAACCCTATTATCTACTTCAATTCCCAAACCTACAACAAATTAGTAGATTATTATCCAAATTCCAAAGTTAAAAGATTAAAGTTAAAATTTTGAAGATATTTATTGTGTTTATATGTATATCCTTCATAATTCGCCTTTCTTCAACTCCGTTATTCTTTAATTATAATTTGGTCACTAATGAAAGAGTAACGTGATAAAACATTGTATTTCCTAAAGATGCCTGTAAAATAAATTAATTGTAAAAAATCTTGTTTTTTATTATTTTCTTTAGATATCTTCTTAAATTAATAAATTTTAATACATTTTAAACTAACTCAGAAAGATTTTTTGTAACAATCCTGAAAAAGAAAGAAAGAAATAAGAAATTTTTAGAGTTCCCAATTGGCATAGAGTTTATGGTTAATCAGGCTACCAAATACAACACTTTTAATAAAAATTAACTCGATTAGACATAACATAACAGCTACAAAACTTAAAATTACGTATATAAAATTTTTTTAGGTACATATATCCAATAATTTTCTAATACTTATTTTTTAAGTTATGTTTATTAATTTTACAAAAATAATAATCAAAAATAGAAATACAATCGGACAAACAAAAATATTGATTGGTAAGTGAATAAAAAATGATTTCCGATCAAATAAAAAATAAAACTAATTGATTTGATAAAAAAAGCGCTATTTTACTAGTAAAAACTTGTTTATTTTTTAAAAAATAGCCCATTATCGGATCAATAAACAATTATATAAATACTCATCGTGAACCCATACCTGTACTGGGTTTCAATAAGGTAGTGAGAATATTGGAGGCCCTTAAAAATACCACTTAAGTGGCGTAAAAAGCTGGCAACACAACCAATGCACGGACTGTGGCGTAGTTGTCCATGGGCGGCGGTGTTCTTTTCCAATATAGGAAATATATATATAAATATATTTAAAAAATATTGGAAATTTAAGTTAAAATAAAGGACAATAATTGTTTTAAAAAATTTTAACCATGCATTTTCTAGTGCCAACTTCAGGGATGTTCACACTGGTGAGCTCCCATTTATGATATTACATTCAGTAACAGCAATGACAATCAGTCGCAAACAACTGTCACTCTGTAGTATTTGTCATTGAAGAGGTAACGTCAGATTGTCAATTGGTATATGATAAATTTTGTATCTTTTAGTTTGCAAAAATAAATGAAGGATATAAAAAAAAACAATTCTAATTTTTAAAAGAATGTGATTTTATTACTTCTGAACTAAAATACACCGTTTAAGTATAAGACACTATAACTTATAATATATAGGAGCTACGAAATGTAACAGATAATACAATCTTTGTTTTTACTATCGCATTTAAATATGATTATCTTAGTTATCTATGTTTATATTCAACTCTATGGTATGTAATCATTTTCCAATATATAATTCTTAACGGTTTAAAATAATATACACTTGTTATATTTCAAAGGTAAGATTTATTAAAATAAAATAAGTAGCTTTCCGTTGGACTTGTATGAAGCTTAATGTATATTTATTTAATTACTTTCAGTCATCTATTTATTCCTAATGCACGCCAACCACGCCCTTTGTATTCTGTATAAAGTTAAGTTAATTAGATCTATTTCTTGTTGGCAGGTATTTTATAAGAAAATGTCGTCTGAAACTCAAACTTACTTTACAGGGAATGTATCTTTCATACATGAAACATTAAATCCGTTAATTTCTAAAGTTGGAGACTTCTCACCATTTTATATAGCAATAGCAATTTGCTCTATTATTCTTGGCATTATACTTATATTGAACATTGCTTTCTGTTGTTCAAGATACTCCGATTATTGGCTTGATAGACATACAGGTATATGTAATTTATATACCATTAAATGTTGAATTGGACGGCTTCCTAAAATGTTTTCCATTAATACCTATTAATGTTGATATACAATAACCAATCTCTAAACACTTGTGTTTTGTCCTTAGGTAACCGTTGGATTGTATCAATTTGGTCTACAACACCCCATAAACAACCACCGTTAGATTTTACGGAACTTGAACAAAACTTTGTACCAATACAATACACATCATATCATCCAGAAGAATATCAGGAAATACATAAACACGACTTTGAAGTAGCTCCTTCAATATCAAGGCAACCACTCACTTCATCTCAGGAATATTTAGAGTTACATAAAAGAGAAAGTGATATTTAACTATGGCATTTCTAATGATTTATCCTGCAGTAGCAGTTCTTTCACTCTTTGTGTTAGTTGTTATAATATTGATGCTCCGGTTTGGAGCTAGCTGGTGTAAGCTTCGTCATACAACATTTAATGATCAAGAATACTGGACCGAAGAAGAAGCATATGAGCAGAAAGTATCATATGCTTAGCTCTATGCTGATAAATCATTAATAGTAATGAATTCCGTCCACATAAGACTTAATTCTAGAATTAAAATGTTAAGTTAAAAAGGCAAAATATGCATTTAATTTTTCTTTACATATTTATTATAAATTTTTTTAGTATGTACCTTAAATATATCCCTAACTTTTGTATTTTCATTATTATAATATAATAAAAGCATTTGTTATTGAATCATACTTTGTTTTATTTTGTATGTATACTTATATCGGTAAGGAAACTCACATTATTAGATGACCAGATCAAAATCAATTGAAAAAAGGAATTATTATTTGCTACATGAATTCCTGTTTCACAGATCTTTATTAAGGAAATTATTGAATTATATGTTTTATAAAGACTGGTAGCTTAATAGCTGTTTTGCTTACCACTGAAGTAGTCATGCGTAGAGTAGGCGTCACTCTAATAGGACATTTTTAATAAATATGTAGGGCATAGGTATATCACAAACTTGGTATCATTACCATACAAGAGCATGAGTTTTATAGCTAATTATTTTGGATTAGAAAGGAAGAACAAATAAAACAACTTATGTATAAAAACACTTGATCTATTAAATTAAAACCACTCCATAAACAATTAAAACTAATATAATGTATCATTATTTACAAATCATAAATTATAATCACATATTCTGAATCAATGGATTCCTTATGCACATGTGATAGTGATATGGCGTTGAATTGTTCATTGGTGATTATTGCTGTAATGTTGTACTTTCATGGTATTGCTCAACATGATTACGAAAAAAATTGTTTGTGTAATACCATTTTTAATATTAAGTATTCAAATTAAAAGAGCTTACATAATATTCTAATATATTTAAAAACAAATCCATAGCTTAAAATAAATATTGTACTAAAATTTAATTACATTTATTTAAGTCAATCTAATCTAGAAACATTTATTGCTTGACTTTATGGAATTTGAAAAACAAGAAGCTATTATAATATGTAATACTATAATTAATGTAATTAAATTAAAACATTATCCTTTATCTACACAATGAAATCGCTTTAAATATAAAGAAATATGTAGTGACTATATACCAGATACCTGACATCGTAAAAATAATACAAGCAATATAAAATAGATAGGTTACTGAGAATTGGCGGTACTGATGCTGTGACAGTCTTGCATAACTTAACATTCACTTTTCAATAAAGGTGGTCTTCAATGATGTGTCAAAAGATCATTGTTGATATATGTAAGTAGTCTTCGAAGTATAAATAGAGAATTCACTTATAAATTTAAACATAACAAAAAATTAATTTAAAAAGTATTAAACTTGCATCTTATAAATACTACAATCTAAGCAACTACCTTAATCAAAATAGAAATATAATATAGGTTCTTAATATTTTTAAACCTTTAATTTCAGAAGACACTGTAAATTATCATTTAGTATTGCTTTATACTCAGGTAAAATTTTGTGTTCATATAAAATTTAGGTACATTTCTTAACTTCCTTTATAAGATATTAAATTAAGTGCTATGTTAAGCGTGAATCTAAAAAACGACAACTTTTAATCATTTCCATGTACATACAGTCTTGTTTGGAAATTAAATTTTAATTTCGATATATGTGAATCAAATAAATAAAAGATATGCTTCATAATTTAGTCGAGGGATTTTTGTAAAACCTTAATCGTTCTAAGCCTATATCAAATGTTAAACTTATATTTAAACACGGCTATATTTTTGTAACTGCAACGTAGTATATTCAGTCCTGTGAAACGAACATAAACAAAACATATGATGTAATAAATAAAATTATACGCGACTTATGACTGTTGAACTATGAACTGTATAAACTATATTTTCTTAATTAATATAAACTATTATAGAAGAGTGATGTATAATGAAAGGTTTAACTGTTTATCACGGCAACGGTTTAACTTTGTATCACCTATATTCACTGCACAAGTTCGGTTTTATTGCACTGAGCCAATAAGTATTACTACATCGTTGAGTTAAGCGAATGTGTAAATTTTATCAAGTGTAACTTTGCTGTTAAATGCTATAATTATGATAAAATATTTAGAGTTATATAGAGTTGAATTATAAATATGACAGTAATTAAAACTAGTTAAGTCTATTTAACGATTGCTGAAGTCGAATCTCCCAAAGAAATTAAAATATGCTGGAATTTAACTGCAAAACACCACAATACAAACGATTACGCTCATGAATTGTTCAGGGCGATTTTCCTTGTTCGTTTCTAACTTTCTTTCATTATTGATCAAATCAATTTCAAACAACAAGAGAATCGCATCAAAATCATTACATTTGTTTTTCGAATTTAGAATTACAGATCAAACACCAAATTGTTAATTTTGGTCAACTATACAAAAGAATGTGTGCCTAACGTAAATTTACTTGTATGATGTATAAAAAAAAACATTTACAATATATTTAATATAATACATTAGAGGTAAAAAATAATGATTTTTTTAATCAGCAAATTCATGTTCTGCTACCGGATTGTTTTTATATGTAATTACGAAATAAATAAATGTTGAATGCTTATGGTAACGAAGTAACACGATAGGGATTGGATTCTACAAGTACAAAATTGTGTATACTATTACTTACCAATCTATTTAAATCTATTTAACTCTTACAACTATTAACTACTTACTTTATATTAAAAAGTTGCAAATACTTAAAAACGCTAAATGACAGTTCCATGTTTCAAAGATTAAGTAGAGTACATCTATGTAGTAATATTAATTTAAATTTTTATCTTTCATTAATTTAACACGCCATAACGTTCTGATATAAATATACAATAAACATTAAGCTGGTAGTTAAACGGTAATATATATATGAAATAATAAATTCGATATAAATTATGCGTTAAAAAACTGCAAACCTCAGATTGGATGAAAACTTTCGATACGTTTTAATTAACCGGATATAAAAAACTCTGCGTTATCTTTATTAGTTTTGTTTTTGTGGTAATTACATGCTACCTACTCCACATAATTTAGTTCGATCTGAATACTGATTCAAATAAGTCTCAATTAGATCTTGGAATATTAATAGAAATATATTGCTGGAAGTTAATAAAGAGAAATTATTTATATTCCTATGCAACATAGATATTTATAATCTCTGCGTTCCCTTCGTTGTTGATTGCATAATTACCAATAGAATTTGAATTATTTCATGAAGCGGTTTATAAATAATATTACTTAGTTCACTACTTAACAATTAAAAGGTACAAGAACTCTCTTTAGTAGCTTAGACCTACATTTAAGCAAACAGAGACACGATTACACTGGAAGGTTGTGTTTTTAATATACAAAAATAATTTAGTGCCAAATATATTTATATTTTCCATACAGGTTAATAAAACCTTCCATTATTTGCTCTGTTGTTGAGTTGTTCTAATAAAAACAATCATTTAGTGCTTAGCTTTTTCACATACTGTCATATAAAAATACCTACGTTGCTAGAATTACAGTTCTAATTACTATAGTGTATTTAAAAATAAATTTAAACTAGTGCTGATCATACACGCTGTTTTTAAGCATAAACTATCTGCTTTAAAAAGGCAGCAAAAAAGGTCGGGCAATAGTCGCCCTTGGCAATAGAATCATGATTAATTTCATAACCCATACGTTGTTGCGATGATTTAAGTATCGCCTAAACAGAACGCATAAACAATTTAAACTTAAAATTAAAAACAATATCCATTGACTATTATTAAGTGACATTTGAACAGCAAATCCAACTCCACTGAACGTTATATTGTACGTTCCGGTGAATAAAATAAAGCTCAACGTATAGTAGTACCGAAAAATATTTTTATAAAATGTTGTAAATTTTTAAACAAATTGATATATTAAATAAATATAGTAAAAGAGTCGACGTGTGACGTGTATAGTCAGCAAATGTTTATAAAAAAAAACGACATTATGCCAACTTAAATTAATAAACTGGAATCGGGTGCCTCTTAACAAAATTTATAACTACATATCCTACATGGTAACAAAAAATATCACTACAACATAAGTTCCATTACACAACATATTAATATAATAAATGCTCCTTCTGCAGCCCGTTTTATGTTAACTCTTCACTCATAATAAAAGGGCAAATGTAATAATCGCAATGCATTAGAAATATATCAACAAGTGTAATGGAGAAAACTGAATTTAATCCTCTACGCTGTTTTAACGAAATGTACAACAACTCCATACAATTGTCACAGCGAGAGTACTTGAACGCAACACGATAAGCATTTAAGCACCGCGATAAACGAATGCACAAAGCGAAGAGAATAATAATAACATGAAACGGGCCCGTGATATTATTTGATTATAATCTAAGAGGTAGGTTATGGAGAGACGACTAGGCGGACCACTCGAACTTCCCAATTGTACGAAATCCACGCTTAGCATTTATGCTTTACGTCGAACAATGTCAAAATGTGGTCAAAACATTAACAATTTCTATCAAGTATCACAACTCCTGTTTACTTATTTTGAACATTTCTTATATTTTACCCTGTTTGTGAGAATAAGTCTAACTGTAATTTGCTGAGTATACAATTTGTATGATAGTTGTTTTTTTCTAAGTATTACTTATAAATGACAGCGTGGATTCCGTAGTCTAAATTATTGCTTTAGAGTCACCTCCAATAATACGTGTTAACCATCGTCATAACTTAACAATATTAAAAGTTGTACAACTAATATCAACAGAAGCACCTATTACCTATATACAAAATATTTAAGCTGATAAAAATCTATCGAATCGAAAAATTTCAAAACTGTTGCGAGAAGCGTCAAACACGATTTTAGATATCCTTTGTACATAACATAGCGAAACGTTGCTTGCGCTCAATGATTATATATAATGCACACAATTTATAATTAGTATATATTTCTAGTATATCTTATGCTATTGAATAAAAAAAACTCTAAATTATGTATTGCTTATTTAAATACCTAATTTAATCCTTAAATAATGGCCAGTATTATTGAAGGTTCTACGGGATTTCAAAATTACAAAGTACCGATTGCAACGATCGTTATCACCCGAATGGTACGGTTATATTTCCTATATGCAATTGTATGAAAGTCTTACAAATGGAAACGGACGGTCGGGCAAACGAACTCAATGTTAAAATAACATTCCTAAACAAAAATTTGACGTTTACAATTTGATATGGTCGGCCGTACCGATGTTCGCTAAAGTCTTCTTTATTCTCAGCGCCGTGAGCCGTGCGGCGGGGTTCTGATACCAACACTCTTTCATCACTTTCGATATTGCCGATAAAACCTGGAAAATGGAGAAAATATATATAGATATATAATATTATAGACAGGAAAGTTTGATGTGCTTTAATTTTTGTGTGCCTCGTAGCTAAATGGTTTAATAAATCTAGCATGAAGCTAGAGGTATCGGGTTCAAATGCCGGGCGGGACAATTATAAACTTAATTTAATTTATAATTAATTCAGTCTCTGGACGGGCTTGATAGTGGCTAGGCGAGTGTCTCACCCGTAAGAGAGCTATGCTGACGCATATGCGGACTCACTAATTGGGCCGGCTCGTCTGATGTGATACCACGAGTTCATAGAATACTAAACGTGAAATGGTAGTTGTACTTGAAAAAGTGCTTCTACTGTGTTTCGCTGAGTGAGCAAGGATATCGGAGGCCTTTAAAAATTCCGCTAAGTGCCGTAAAAAGTCGGCAACACAACCAATGCGCGGATTGTGTCGCAGTTGTCCATGTGAGCCGGTGTTCCCTTACTATATAGGAGAGCCACTTGCTCCTTTATCCGCTGTAACATTGCTATAATATAGTTTTATATATGATTTATGAATGTTTCATTTGTAATCTCACAATCATAATATGTTACAGTTACTAATTACATATTTGATAATTTAAAACTTCTATATATTTAAAAATTGGATTAGATTATTATACTAAAGTAAAACGAACTAAAGTTACTCTAAACAATACACAGAATACAACCGTGAAACTACACAAATACTGTGTTTCGCTGAGTGATTGAGGATATCGGAGGCCCTTGAAAATATTACGTTAAAAGCGCAAATTGTGGCGCAGTTGTCCATGGGCGACCATAACGAAGACTCGCCCACTTGCCCGCTATATCATAAATATTATTCTCACCGGATCCGAGTGCCAACGATTTGGAACACTTGGTCGTCTCTTTTCAATACAGACTACTCGTCTCATGTCTTCTAAAGCTGGGTCTGGTGACACACAGTCGTAGTATGGTGGCTGATATTCTTCAGGCATACTGCCGCATCGTCGGGTCATTTCCCATATCACCAATCCGAATGAATACACATCCGAGCGCTTGTAGGGATCAAATTGGCGAGAGTCCATACTCTCGTCCAATACCTAGAGGCATATTAAAATATTTTTTATTAGCTAAGAAATACATTTATAATCTGATATCTTTTCATTTGTGAAATTTTGTTCGCAATTTAACCATGTTTCCACTTTGGTGTCACTTGAAGCAACAGCAAATACAATTATTTATTTTTTCGAAAGGCACAAAAAACATACGCACAAATAGATACTTACTGTCATAAGGTGTAATTTTATTATTTATCCAAAATAAATATTTGAGAGCGAGTAAGAAATCACAACTATTATTATTTAAAAAGTTCGTGTTGAATAAATAAACGCTTAGCTTAATAATTATAAAAATTAGTTCTATAATGGCGAATCACAAGAGCTATAATGGCCTTTGAAACTTCTAAAAACGCAAGCAACTTAGAAAAATAAAACAGCTTTATATATCTTTTTACATAAACAAGAAGTTATTTTCATAAATCAATCGCTTATAATTACGCAAAATCCTTACATTCAGATAATGATTTAATAATATTATTTGCCATACCTCAGGCGCCATGTAGCGCTTGGTACCGACGCGGTTCGTCGAAGGAACATCCACTGAATCGCTGGCGACGTTATGTCGTACTGCCAGCCCTAGGTCACCGATGACACAAGTTAAATTGCTCTTCACTAGAATATTTTTCGATTTTAGATCACGGTGTGCGATCGCCGGCTTGCCTGAAACATTTTTTAATTTTTTATGAGGTCTCATTTAAGGAAACTCTCATTTAAATTAATAGCATTACAGCAAATATATTAAATTTGTTCGTATTTTAACTATGGTCATATTATTCTCAAACAAATTCTAAACAAACCGCCAATAAACAAAAATAAATAGAACGAATATTGTAGTATTATAAATACTACAGTATTTGTTGTTCTATATATATAGAACATGTTTTAAACCTAAGAAAAGTCTACCTTTATTCAAATTGATTCAAGCATTTACAATATTGTTCAATATTCTAATTGATATTCAACAGTCATTCAACTATTATTTCAATGTTTCCACGCAATATTCTGTCCCGTGTCATTTTTACAATATATATAAAATTTCTATCAAGCGGAACACAAATATTTAGATTTTTTCAATTTTAATTCTCAAAACAAATCTATTATAAGATAAATTTGCAAAGGTCAACTGAAGGCTAGTAGTAAACTCACCTTTAGTGCCTACGATGTCCATATGCAAATGCGCTAAGCCGGTAGCAATCGACAAAGCCATTGTAACAAGAGTATTGGAGTCGATCGTCCGCGCAGTGAGGAAATCAAACAGCGAACCATTCTCATGATAATCAGTTATCAACCAAAGCTGAGTCCATGTGCCATTGTCTATAAAATAACATACTTGATAAAAACTTCATTAACCTTTAAGTACCGACGTGCGATCTGAGAGGCCCCGGTAAGCTCTTGACTTGTTGGTTTACCCCTTTCTCCGCGCAATACCAATCCCCGATTTTAAGTAGCTGCGAGGATAGTGCCCACGTTGACGTCGAAGCAGGAAGTGGTGTAAACACGCGTGCATTTGGTAAGTAATTAATATTTGAAATTCCGACGCGGCCTCTCAGGCCTCACTTCGGTACTTACGTAACTTTTTTTGCTTTAATGTTTTGCTTCAGTAAAGTGCTATTTTTACAGATATTGTGAATTATGGATATGCCAGGGACTTTAGGTAGTAAAAGAAATAATTCTGCGACAGGTTTACAACATTCGAAGATTCCAGTGGATCTGAGATTGACGATGTTGGCGACTCAGGAAACCAGAAATTATAAAGTTTTATAATTCTACGAAAGGTGATGTAGATGAAATTGATTGAAAGTGTTCTTTATACACTTGCAGCCACAGATCAAGACGCTGGCCAATTGTTTACCGAATTTTGGATATAAGTTCCGTTAATTCTCATCGTTTACATGACGTACATGTGGGAAGACAAACTGATAGAGTTATCTTTATAAAAAAAATTGCACGACAGTTGGTATTAGAGCACATGAAGCGATTATGCTTTGTTTTTTTTAAATCCAGTCCAGTTTTCAATCCAGTCCATCTTGTGGGTGGACCTACACTATACAACATAAATAAAAAATCACCTTTATTGTCCGCTGCGATGAAACCGAGGATATTTTCATGGCGCAACATAACGGTCTGGTAGATCTCAGCTTCGCGGAACCAGGAGCATTCTTCTCTAGAGGAGAAAATCTTAACAGCTACGTTTTCACCACGCCATCTTCCGCGCCACACTTCACCGAATCGTCCCTTGCCAATTATATCCATCAGTTGGATCTGTCTTGCGATCGAACGTTGAACTAGTAGAGGTAAACCTAGAATCGTTTTTAATTTTACAAATATATGTTTCATAAGCTGTCAGGACCGTATGGTCACACAGCGAGTTGTCATTCCATATATATATATATATATATATGGAATGATAACTATATATATATATATATATATATACAGTGTAAACTCTATATATATATATATATACAGTGTAAACTCTATATAACGACACTGAAAGGACTGTGAATTTTATAGCGTTATAAAGAGTTGTCGTTAAATGGAGAGAAGAAAAATCAGTGTATGGAAGACAAGCTAAATCAACTAAAGCCAATTAGCTTTAGGGAGTTTGGCGTTAAATCGAGGGACGTTACATGGAGTTTACACTGTATATGTTTTATGAAATCTCTATACCAAGTCAAATTGCGGAACCATAGGGCGTTTACAAAGGGTTTGTTTAATGAAAGTTATTTTTATACAGTCGTAATGTTAAAACAGGCGATAACTCTATTCTCGCTTGTCTATAAGCGAGATAGAGTTGTATATATATTGAAAGAAAAATTTAAAATATTTTAATTACCTGATCCAGATCCGGATGTAGTAAGTTCAATCATATCACGTATGGTGGTTTTGATCATTGGATGACGAGGGTCGCAATAGGAATCTTCTGGAGCGTATGGAGGCAAAGAATGTCCCTTGCGCGCAGGCCTCTTGATCAACCAGACGCTTATTGCCCCACATATTCCGAGCACAGTGAGACCCATTATCCAAGGTATCACTTGCCATGCTGTCGCTGATGTCTCTGTTGCTTTTATTTTATACATTTTATTTTATTATGATTTACTTCACCATAAGACATTGGGACAAACTTTTTATTCAATATGACTTACTACATATTCAAAATGAATACATTATATTGAAGGAGGAATATAAAAACGAGGGCTTTATTGTTTGTCACAATATAAACAAATGAGATGCATATTTACATATGACGCGCATATAACTACAATGTGTCACATTAATATAAGACGAATATTTAAATATAGTTAAATATTGAGTGTTAAAGTTTTAAACATGTACACAACTATTACTTTTATAGCACACCAACAATTAGCAAAATTGTACACAACCAAACATAATAAAAGCTTTAAAAATTAAATTTTCCTTATATAGCCCTATTTATCTTACTTAATTAAAATGATGGTTATTACTCCTAGATTCTATGTTATTAGAATAAAAGATATAGTGCATATAAATTATAATATTCCCACACCATGCTTTCACAACAAGAGAATACATATATGCAATTGAAGTAATTCTAACAGCTAAATTCAAACATTTATGTTAGAAAGTAAATAAATAATAAAACGTATTGTACAATAATACAAAAATGTGTTAAAATAGTGCAAGTGTTAATAAATAAGAGTTAAATTCGTGCTAAAAAAACTCCGGCGAATGATCACTCACGACAATTCGAACTCAATGATAACCGCTGAATGTTGCCTCTATTTTGGTCTTTAGTCACCGAAGTATCTTTGATGAAGAAATGATGTACAAAACCAAATTGTTGCGAATTATATGTTTGAAACTTAAATAATTTTCAATTTAATATAAATTCGGTAATCGCGCACCAACATCGCATTCCTCTTGCAGGATCTCAATAATAATTGCGACGTCATGTAATGGAATGCGTAAGTAATTTGAAATATTTATCACATGCAGTTAAAATTTCTGTTATTCAATGACATAGTTTCAATAATTATGCAATAATAATGATCCTCCAGTTTTATTTATTCATTCATCATAATTGCACCAACAATGCTTACGAAGACATCACAGAACAAAGCTACCCCAATAAGACGCGCGGACGAAACAATTCTAGAAATTCCATACCTGGAAAGAACTCTCTATTACAGAAGTCCGTTGCGCAGCAAAATATATCGGAAGATTCGTCCTCGCGACACCAAATAGGTGTATCTCCCGGAGGAAAAATCGTGTCTTGTTGCCAACATCTATACCATACATGAATAAATTAATAACAATATTCTAATTCGATGCGGTGATCAAGGCCGGTAGACTATGAGAAATAAATAATTAGTAAATTAATAAAAAACAAAATCAAACAGCCATGCTGCTATGCAGCCAAAACCAAGCTCTATACGCATCCTATATCAGCCGCATCAACGCCGAGGCTAGTAGTAGAAGTGAAGTATGTAGGCGTAGCACAGTGGCTATTGACTGACATGGACTTATTACTTCAAAGTTATCATCCCATGTTTTTTTTAATTTACAAAATGATGAAATACTAACTTCTCTGCAATTTCCACTAAATGCTACACCTATGGTATTAATAAGTCTAGAAGAAGAAAAAGCCGATTGCAAAATGAGCAGCACATCAAGTGCCCTACCGCCAATCCACGCCTACCTGGTGACTTTGATTGTATCTCCAGATGAAGTTCTCGATTGCACAAGTCATGTGAATTACAACATTGTATCACCACTGATTCATTTCGATTTCTTGTTGTAGAACAACTGAAGGGGTGCTCGATGGGTATCAAAGCTTTCCGCTCGATACAGCTGCACCGCAAGTAGAACCACCATACATGTTTAGTATGTTAAAGCAAAACCAATGCACACTCAAAAATACTATTGTTAAAATTACAAATCATTCGAAACATACTAATTAAGTGTAAACTTATTGGGCAGACATATTTTCTTGCTTTGTTGGTACATAATCAAACCCTAAGTCAAAAAAGCATGTTTGTTAGAATATTGGCATCTCAACACAAAACTCATAGGAATGAACAAGTCAAATATGCATTATGCTTCTATAATTACAACAAACAACTCCAAAATCTGTTTCTGCTAAGTAGTTTTCACACGCCCACAAGTGCGTAGAATGTCTTACCAGTTGAGTGATGGAGTACTTTTGAAAATTTTTCCCTGTATATCGCATCAGAATTGCAGAAATCTTTTGTACAGCAATAATTTCTTGAACCTCTGCATATCATTGGATAAACGGGAGGGAAGGCTTTGCCTTGCAAACAGTTTAAGGCCACCTCTCTACACATTAATGATTTGATATTTATTACAATATGAATAACAAGATCATCATTAAGTAGTGTTTGTGTTGATGTTTTGCCAATTAAAAAATAACTAAACAGCTTCCATAATACCATAATTATTTCAACCATTATTAAATTATCAAATAAAAGTACCTCTATGAAGAAACAATAACAGTTATAGTATCCTAAAACTGCTTTTTTACTTACTTTTTATACTCTCACATGTTTGTTGTATGTACTCTAGTAAGAAAAAATATTAACTCACTGGTAGGTATACTTCTGGATGCCATGTTCAATCATGGTGGAGGCATAACAAAATCCATCAGTCTCACAAGTAGAGTTAGGGCAGCTAGAACTTTCTACATTGCAGTAACACTTGAGACCTAAAACCAACCCAATTTAATAGTGGTGTATTTTATTAAAGAAATCACATTACAGGACCAACTTTTATTTTAGTATAAACTAGTGGGTTTAGTTTAGTAAATGGATGGCCACATATTAAGCTGAATATTATTAACAGAAGAATTTTGTTGTAATTTAATATGTGCAAAATGTCTTTATTCAATCACAAATAGGTTATGTTATATATTCAGAAAGGACTTCATATAGGTTTTATTATGAGTATATTAGTCTAAAACTTATTATAAACGTGTTGACTATTTATCAATGCAAACAAAGTTATACATATTGGTATAAATTATTTTAATAAATATTAGATTAGAAAAAACTACTTACCATTGATATATTTCATTTTATGACATGTAACTAAAATTAAGATTATAAACCACCTTCTTCCATGTAAAATATACATATTTAAAGTCTTCAACAAATACATTTCAATTGGGACGTTCCACACGAATAAACACTAGGGTCTCAAGTTACACAGTCATTTGATAGTTGGGGTAGTTTTTCTTGCATGTTGTTGCTTGTTATGTGATGCAATTTAAATATAATAAGATTAAAATTAATTATGATTTATGAATAGATAAATATACGAAAAATCCTACATCAAAAAATCAATGTAGGACGTAATTATTGATAATTTGATAACACCACAGACAATGTAAATTGTAAATTGACATCTAGGCGAGGAACTTGACAAACAGCATTGGTATAAAAATATACATTTGAACGAACCTGCATAAACACAATTCATGTAATAAAGTACTGTATACCATATACCAATAATAAGTTACCGCTCTCATAGAAAAAGAAAACTAAGGTGATGTTCGCTCCTCTTGGCCTTTTCCGAATCATCTGCGAATCTTATATGGTGGGTCAAAACCGCAACTCAAGTCAGCATTGCAACGAGCCGAATTTTATTAACGGCCTTCTTTTTTTCAGGCCATATGAAACCCAACTCAATCACCGCCCTTTTTTCACAGAGCGCTTCTTTTTATTATCTTTGAAGAGTAGTTAGGGCCAAATAACTACATTAGATATATAAACTAAGAATTTAGAAAGACAGACAGCATCAATCTGAAATTTAAACTAACATCATCCATTTTTCATCGACATGCAATGCATGGAAACTTTTCTTATGCATGTTACATATATCTAAGAGATAGAAATCGCAGATTGGAATTCTTGATATATTGAAATTGCTGACGCAATAATATGACCTTCTCCCCGTGATTGTAACATCTGTATTAAGATGCCGACGCCTATTATAGCTTGGTATTGATATTTATAAAAGGCATCGGGCCCTCTCATCAGATTAGATTCTAACATCAACCCTCCTAGTTTAGGTAATAATAATTTAATTTGTTTGTGTTTTAAGTTAAAATAGCATTTCAAATGGAGCTCCCGGACTCACTCAACTTAATTTGCATCCAAATAAAATATCATAAGAATCCTTCGTTTAGTTTATGAAATAACATTGAATTAATTTATTTAAGACTTAGTACAGTTATTTAAAGTTATGACCGATTATAAAATTAAATTTTAACAAAGTTAATTTAGGTATTCAGTTTTGAATACAGACAAAAAAAAATGCCAAAATAACAACTGACAATACACGATTTCAATTATTTCACAGAACAGTATTACAAAAACTTCAATTCATACTTATTAACTTATTTCTTTTGATAGTAGGTATTTTATTATTTATGTAGACACAGAAATTTTAAATTATGTTATTCTAAAATTTCTATTTTGGTGCCATGTACCTAAATAAACATAAAGCACATATTCCTTGCAGCTATCTCGTGGAGTCGCATTAATACATATGAGTTATTATATGTGTTTAATTTGCTTAAATATCCCATGTACATCGTATTCACAGTTCAGTCTTGGATTCTCTTTGCTGTAGTTGGCTGGGAAAGGAAGTGCAATGAATTCTGTCTGTTTCAATGGTGTTAACGATAGACTTATCCATGAAGCAGATCAGTTAATTTCTTATATAGAACGTGGTTCCACAGTCTTCAAATTTTTTCCGCGAAAAAGACCCGAAAGACGTACTCTTTTAGTACGGCGAGAAACTCATCAAGTAATTTGGTGCCGAAATGGACCTACACAGAGACACGCTTACGAAGGTGCTTTAGATATTCGTGACATCAAAGAAGTTAGAATTGGTAAATCTTCAAAAGATTTTGAGAGGTGGCCAGAAGAAACTAAAAGACTTGAAAGTTCAAAATGTTTTACAATATACTATGGAACAGAATTCAAGTTACGCTCAGCATCCTTTGCAGGTGAGAAATTATATTACTTTAAGCAATTATCCCTTTTACTTTAAATAATTTTAAGAATTAATTCAAGGAAGTAATATTTCATTCACTTTTTGATTGAATAGTTAATTAAGTAATTGAATTTTTCTATTATTCTATATACAATGTGATATGCAAGTTCTTTATTGGTTGGTTGGTTCAATCAATGGTTCAATCAAATAATATTAACAAAATATTTTAGTTGTGAGAGCATTGTAAGTTTAATAGTGCCTCATTGAGCAAAATTTTTCAATGTAAATCTACTGAGATCCACCTCTGTATCAATCTGTGTCTTAATTAAAAAATACCTGTTACGGTAGCAACTTACAACATAGGGTAAAAGTGTATCTTCATTGTTCTATCTTAACCATCCTTAAACAATCATTAATTAAACAAACCTATTCACTAATTTAAATATGAACATTTGAAAGAGTTAATTTATATTGCACAAACTTTAATTTTGTTGTTTGCTATGTAAAAAATTAATCACTTGTTATATTTTAGATTCCTAAAATATTAGTATGAATATTAGATTAGAAAAAACTGCTAAATAATAAATGAATTAGAATTTACTTTTTCTTGTTTTAAACAGTTAGATAAATAAAACTGAATCTTAATAGATTTATTGTTGTAGACCTTCCTATTCTGCATGGTCAAGGTTATGAATGCAATTGTTTGAGTTTGCCTCTTGGCAAATATACTGTTTTGAAATTCAAATTAACTTGTTTACATTTTAGCTCAAATGGAAAAGGATGTTGAAGCTTGGATAAAGGGAATAAGATTTCTTATTGAAGAAGCTGTAAATGCTTCATATCCATTGCAAATTGAAAGGTGGCTAAGAAAAGAATTTTACATGATTGAAAATGCTCATGAAAAGTGAGTATCCAAGGGTAGATCCAGACAAAGAATTATAAGGCCGTGACACTCTGCTGATCAAAATCAATTTGTACATGTACTTAAAAGTTATCTCAAATACTTAGGATACATAAAAATTAAGCTACTGATTGCATATTGTTCTTAATTCAAATTTAGTTGAATTGTGTAGATCATTATATAATGTTTGGAATCTTTACTTTGATTAATTTAATAAAAATAATGGAATTTAATAGAAACATTAACTTATATTAAACAAATTAATGTTTATGCATTTTCTTAATATTTAATAAGCCTGCCTTTCTCTTAGTTCTCTCACTTTATATAAAAAGCTGTATATTCTTATTGTTTCACATCTTAATTATTAAAAATATTTATACTAATTTAGAATAACCATGATTTCAGAATAATGTTAAAGGAGGTTAAAGCATTTCTACCAAAAATAAACTGCAAAATATCAACAAGTAAACTGAGAGATATTTTTCAAGAAGTTGATACAAGCAAAAAGGGAGAAATTGGGTTTGATGATTTCTCAATTCTTTATCAAAAATTGATATTTGATGAAAATGTAAGACATTGATATATGAAGATCTTAACGACATTAGCTTACTTATATCTGTACCTCTTTTAATGCATTGAGTTAGGGTAAAAAGTGGCTGTTATATACGTTTCTTTATATAATAGGTTTTTCTTACTTAGAAGTTAGAGTTATATAAGATTTTTTATTTTATCATCTACTGTAACAAATTATAATTTTCACAATATTGTCAGAAGATTAGTAAAAAAGTTCTGTTCTGCCGTTTAAACATGAATTGATTTTCCACTTAAAATATTGTCTAAATTTTATAAAATTTGTTGGAACAATTTTTATAAAAAACGTGGGTGACGAATGACATCATGGCTCTACTCTTGTAGCATGGGACAATATGGAATTCTTGGCAAAAGAAATCTGTAGCTGCTGTTGTGCCACTTATACTGTACAAGGTACAATACAAGTCCGACACTGGACCATCACATAGACAATGTCATCCTGTTTTTCGAAATTATTTTAGCCCATTGATTTACTTACACGTATCAAATCATTCGTACAGGATCCACTTATAATTGCAGATAATTAAATTAAGAATTCCCTCTTGTTGGGCAGTATATTCTTCAACACAAAGATGGATGGTAGATTAGTTCTCGTGGCATCTACTTAGCTTATTTGTCCTTTGATGGAAGTATTTCTTTGACATTAACTCCAAAGAACATGGCAAGCTCGGATGTAGTATCAGGATACGCTTTCACTATCGCTTGAATTCGTTTTGAGCAATAGTGGCTAGCCGTACTCGGTACTATTTCTTCAGCTTAAAATCTCTACATCTAAAAGCGACTGAAACCAATAATGGAATGTGTTTATGCAAGTAATGTTAGTAAACGGTGTTAATAATTCGTGTAATTTCCACGGCTTTATTTTCGGATAGGAATTAAAAACATAATTGAAATCAAAGTCGCGCCCGACAGTAAGTGCCGGTTGTAATAAGCTCTAATTTCAAAAGTTATTTACTTCCAAAATTCATGCAATTGTTTCAATGATAAAGTACACTTATTGTGTAACAATTTTACTATCACATTGAATATTATAAGTTATTATGATTATGATAATTGCTATATTTCAACAGAATGTTCATGACGTTTTCAATACGTACTCCTTGTACTGTGCCAATGGTACCACCATATCGCTTCGTGAGTTTCAACGATTTCTGATAGTGGAACAACATGATAGGCTCGGTGAAGATGAAGCATCTACATCACAATTTATAAGAGATTATCTTCGAGATCCCCAAAGGGATATATATGAACCTTATTTTACCCTACATGAAGTAAGTACAAGTGAATAAAAAGGTACTTTTTAAATTATTTGTATTATGAAAACAATGAAGTGGCAAACAAGCGGGAAGCTATAAGCATCTAGGATATGCGGTCCTCTGCCTATGGATACTACCAGCCATGCAGAGTCGCGGGTGCGTTGCCGGCCCTCACCTTTAAATAAAGCTTGTATTTAGTTTCACAAATTTAGTATAAATCACTCTAGTGATGCATAACCCTTATAAATTTTGCTTAATTAATTTCGCCATCCGTCATTTTAAAAAGTGTTTTTACTTGTGATTATTTATAAAATGGATGAGTTGAAACAATGGTATCTTTTTCGCAGTTTATTGAAATGCTGTTTTCTAAACAAAACACTGTTTGGGACAGCAAAAACGACCTTGTCACGCAAGATATGACAAAATCTCTTGCGCACTATTGGATTTCATCATCGCATAACACGTATGTTAATCCTATTGTGACTCTATTCTTAATTATATTAAGTATAATTGATATTTGTATCGTACTAGCGGCCCGGCTCGTGCTAAGCTACGTATAAAAAGTTTAAATGTAACAGCAAAATCCCCATCAACAAAAAGATCCGCCATATATTGAATTGATTTGTTACAAAAAAAATGTTTTAAATGAAGAATCGCTCGACCGATTTTGTGTAAACTTCACGTAAACCATCTACGGAATAGTCCAAAAAAGCTTCAACATTTGGTTTGGGTAGGTGAGAACGACCTTGATTTATAAGTTTACAACGAGAAATGGCATATAGCTATCTATTGTGGATACAATTTAAGAATACATATAGGAATTTCATTTAAGTTCAACAATATCCTGTACGTAATCACGTTTATGATTATTGTAATTATCAAAGAAAACATTGGAAAATATACAAAAAAAATACAAATTTCCATTTATTTTTATTAATAATATTGTGCATTATTTTTATGTTTATTATTTTTATATGTTTTAGTTACCTAACTGGAGATCAGTTTTCAAGCGAGTCTTCTATTGAAGCGTATGTACGTTGTTTGAGATCCGGCTGTCGGTGTATTGAATTAGATTGCTGGGATGGTCCAGACGGTACTCCCTTCATATATCACGGACATACACTGACAACTAAGATAAGATTCATGGACGTATTGCGCACGATAAAAGAGCACGCCTTTATTACATCAGACTTTCCATTGATATTATCTATTGAAGATAATTGCTCTTTGCCACAACAACGTAGAATGGCAAGTGCATTCCAAGACGTTTTTGGTGATATGCTTCTAATACATCCATGTGAAAAGAACGAGACCAGTCTACCATCCCCAAGTGATTTAAAAAAGAAAATCATTTTAAAACACAAAAAGCTCCCTGAAGGCGCTGAAGAAAATTCATTCTCTGTGCGTCAAGAAGAAGGAAAAGACTTAGATCTCAGGAATACTATTAAAAATGGAATACTTCTTTTGGAAGATCCCGTGGACAAGGAATGGAATCCTCACGCTTTTGTCCTTACTGAAAATAAACTATATTATACAGAACATTATAGTACTCCAGAGGAAACCGATATTGACAGTGATGGTGAACAAGAGAGTGACACTACAAGTATACCGCCAGATGAATTACATTTTAGCGAATGCTGGTTTCATGGAAAATTAGCTGGTAATAGACAGGAGGCTGAAGATCTTCTGAGAGCGCATTCCCATTTAGGTGACGGCACGTTTCTTGTTAGAGAAAGTGTTACATTTGTCGGCGATTATTGCCTTTCCTTCTGGAGACAGGGTAAAGTGAACCACTGCCGCATAAAGTTGAAACAAGAGAGGGGCATTACAAAGTACTATTTGATCGATACAGTTTGTTTCGACAGCTTATACAGCTTGATAACACATTATCGAACACATCCTCTGCGAAGTCAGGTGAGTTCTGTAATACTTTTCGAACAATGGCTGATGGCTTAGTAAGTCATTTTCGGACGTCATGTCACCGGGCTTTGAGCAGGTAGGTCTCCTATATAGTAAGAGGACATCGCCGCTCATAGACACAGTCCGCGCACTGTGTTGCCGATTTTTTACTCCATTTAAGCGGCATTTTTAAGGGCCTTCGATATCCTCATTCACTCAACGAACACACAACGAAACGAAACGAAGCAGGGTTTTAGTACAAATACCATTTCACGCTGAGTATTCTGTGTATTGCTACGGACGAGCCGGCCGAATTAGTGCATCAGCATTGCTCTCCCACGAGTGCGACAGTAATAAAACAGAGACAGATGTAATACATATAATAAGACAGAAATTAAATTATTATTTATAATTGTCCAGACCTCTCGCTTCACGGTAGACTTATTAATCCACTTAGCTACGAGGCTCTCAAAACCTTACATTGACAAAATGCATATGATAACGGTTCCATATGAATCAAATATGTAGTTGTTTTTTTAAATTTAAAGCAATACGAGTTTTTGCAGGAGTTTTTAATTACATTAAAGGAGCCGGTCCCCCAGCCAAATAAACATGAGGGCAAGGAATGGTATCACCCGTACTGCTTGCGAGCCCAAGCTGAAGAACTTTTGCGAAAAGCTAACACAGACGGTGCATTTCTTGTAAGATCTATCGAAAAAGAACATGGTTCCTATGCAATAAGCTTCAGGTACCTGCATGATATTTTGTCATCGTTATTCGTATTTTTTAAGTTTCCACGTCAAAATAAATCAGTTTTTAATTTTATTATCTTATAATTTTATATATTTTAATTATTTCAGAACCGAAAGAGAAATTAAACACTGCCGGATTAAGCAAGAAGGGCGTTTATATACAATCGGTACTGTAAAATTTGAGAGTCTGGTTGAGTTGGTTTCGTACTATGAGGAACATCCCTTGTACAAGAAGGTCAAGCTGTGTTTTCCCATTAGTGAGGATATTGTACGGCGTTTAGTTTCCGTAAGTTATTTGTTGGTATTTTGTTGCAATAAGTTTTGTATTGTACAGTTGTTCCTTAGTAATAATATGGCTTTTGTAGA
This sequence comes from Delias oraia, assembly GCA_018230265.1. Classification (NCBI taxonomy): domain Eukaryota; kingdom Metazoa; phylum Arthropoda; class Insecta; order Lepidoptera; family Pieridae; genus Delias; species Delias oraia. The sequence goes on along the minus strand of DWCF01000006.1, from coordinate 46,164 downwards.
TATAAAATATTAATTACACCACAAATGCCAGTTTGGCGTTCTAACACTTTTTATTGCAATAGTTATGGAAAATAATTCTACCTCTTTATTTACTCTGAATGTTAATTTATAGCGGAAAATGCTTATAACGACTTAACATGAAAATAGCGTACATATTCCTTAAAGGCCGGCAACGCGGCCGGGCTGGGAGTGTCCATGGGCAGAGGACCGCTTGCCCTAGGTGCGCCTCCTATTCGTGTGCCATCGTTCATATAAAAATAAGATAATAATTTAACTTCAATGATCATTTAAGGTTAACATTTTGTTGCCTTTGTTTAAGGAACCAGATGATGTCTCTGTTTACGGAACACCGGGCTATATGGATCCTACATCGTTTCCTTCTAAGGTAAGATAAGGCAATTTATAAAAATCAAAACATGTTTTGTATACTTTATGCAGTTTGTTTTAACTATTATTCGCTTTCACCACAGATATGATACATTGTGCCTTAAATACACTGGTTTGAATTGGTGAGCAGTTACCGTTTAAGTACTTATGTCGAGAAGGCTTAACAAATATTTGCTTTAAATATGTAGCGTATATTTATAAATATATGTACCGTATAAATATATAATACCGATATACAATATTGTATTCCAGCTTTTGGGCATATTTGTTATTATGACGAGTAGTTTGTGAGAAATAGTCATGTAGTATTAACATAGTATTGATATCCAAATAAAAAAAGCCTGTCAGAATTAGGATTATATTGTCTTTTCTGTCCTAATCATTTTAAAATTGAAGATTACAGACACAATCCATAGACTAGATTTCGTAGATACAAAATAAATCAATAGAATAGACATTTTATTTATAAATATTGTTTTGTTTTAATTGTTATCTATGGTAATTTTTCCAAGTTACATATGTTTTTTTATAGATATTTACGTATTCATTGTCATGTGAGCATAATGCTTTCAATTGCATTTTACAGTTGTGCTAAATATATTTATTCTATGTAATTAAATAAAAAAATATAATATGATCATATAAATAAGATTTATTAAAACATATTTCAGGTGACAGTGAAAGCGTTATATGATTATAGAGCAAGACAAGAAGATGAATTGTCGTTTTGCAAACACGCTATTATCACAAACGTTGACAAGCTGGATGAAGGTTGGTGGCGAGGTGATTATGGCGGGAAAAAACATCACTGGTTCCCGGCAAACTATGTACAAGAAATCGAAGTTCCTCATATGCCCAATATAGTGAGTATAGGCGTTGTGTATTTTTGTCGGGAAAGCATTAAAAGTTTTAAATTACACCATTAGAAGTTGAATGTCGTTTGTAGCAAGAGATCCAATAAATAATTTTACTGGAATTTTTTTATTGGAAATAACCGCAATATACAAGCGCACAAAAAAAAACCAGAAAAATGTATGCAATGCGTAAATTGTGCAAAGCAATGCATAGAAAGTGGGACAAATAATAAATGTGTTATATGCAATTTCCATTTCTGCTTCACAATCAAACGAAATTGATTCGTAGAATATCATAACTATTTAGTTATACTTTTCTGATTATTTTTACTATGTTTCTTGTATTACAAAGCAATAAATAAAATGCCGTATAATAAACCCGAACGATTCTTTCTGTTATGGACCATAGGAAAAAATACTTTCTCTAAAATTACAGGAAATCAATATATCCTACTATATTTTTTTGGTGATATTCTCCTATTTTACACATACAATAGTTGAAATATTGTGTTGTATTGGCATAATTTGTCTAGAAAAGGTTCTGATAGGGTTAACTAACTGAAAACTATCTGGACTTACCCATTTAAATCACCAATTTTTCTGATCGTTTTAGCTATTATAAACTTAACAGTATATTATAAACTCGTAATTAACTTACTTGTCAGATTTTTAATAATACGCTATAATGTTTTCAGGCGTGCCTCGAAAATGATTCCGCCGCACTTGGCTCATTACAAAAAGGCGTAGTGGATGTCTTGGGAGCGGTCGTTGAGCTTGTAGTGGGCGAAGAAAGTGGTTCCGCGCGATGGATTGTTCGCATCCAAAGCCCTTCAATGTGCGCTCCTTTCGACATGGCGGCACCCACAAGAGAGATCGCATTGGAATGGCTCTCGGCGATAAAGGAAGCCGCCCATAGCGCGAGTGCCCGCTCATTGCAGCACAGAAAAATGGAGCGAACATGGCGCATCGCTAAAGAAATGTCAGATCTCATTGTCTACTGTAGGTCAGTCACCTTCAACCAAGAGAAGATACGTAATAAAGGGTTTATTTTCAATGAAATGTCTTCATTTCCTGAGACAAAGGCTGAACGACTCATGTGCTCTCAAGAGACCGCGTTCTTTATGAAATATCATGCTATGCAGCTAAGTCGAATCTATCCGAAGGGTCAAAGAATCGATTCATCGAATTATAACCCAATAGCTTTCTGGAACGCCGGTTCACAAATGGTGGCTCTGAATTATCAAACGCCCGACAAAGCGATGCAGGTTAATATGGGCAAGTTTAAAGAAAACGGTGGTTGTGGCTATATATTGAAGCCAGAGTATATGTTTGACGAAAACTATAACCCCTATGAGAAACGTTGTATTGAGAGTAAAGTAAAACCGTTGATAGTGAAATTGCGTGTGATCGGTGCAAGGCACCTGTGTAAGACGGGCAGGGGCACTGCCAGCCCCTTCGTGGAAGTCGAAGTGTTGGGTGCTGAATACGACAGCGGTGTTAAGTTGGTTACTAAGACAGTGGGTGAGTGGTCTTGCAATACTTTATTTATTGGGTAAAAAATGTGGGAATACAATTTATGTATGTATAGTAAAGTAACTTGACATCAAATTATATGAATGAAATTCATGATAAAGGACTTATAGGACTGCAGATTTCCTTATTGACCAGGGTTGGCTAAAGCTTGGCTCGGAAACCTCTTAATTATGCACTGCTATTTTGTTTAGTACACTCTGTACGTAATATTTAAACTTGACAGTGTAAGCTCAAGTCAACAATTCCACATATAATAATAATGTCAGATAAGTTAAAATGATAAAAATTGAGTCATTGGAAACAACTTCGCGGTGCAGTTTGCTACACTTTGGAAACAGCGTATATAAATGCGTAGTGTAACCGGATAATTATTAAGTGATTGTTAAATCATACGACAAATAAATAATTTTTTATATGATATTTTGCAGCTGACAATGGTATAAATCCAATATGGAATGATATTTGCGAGTTCATCGTCCAAAATACAGACTTGGCGTTGTTAAGATTTTTGGTACAAGATGAAGACGTCTTTGGCGATCCAAATTTCATCGGGCAAGCTGTATATCCTCTGAAATGTCTACGTACAGGATATAGGAGTGTCATATTAACCAATGGTTACTCGGAGGAACTGGAATTATCCTCACTACTTATTCATATAAGTATTTCACAATCGTAAATTTTAAGTATAAATAATTTCAGTTTTGTTCACTTATAGAATTTAAAGGATTCTTTTTACCAATCTTTTACCTGTTTATAAATGGCTCTTGTGGGTATTTCAAGTTCTCAATAGTGCAAATAATAAATGTTGTTATTATAATTAAATCCTCTTATAGTATAGATACATATAATAACAATAATATTTATATAATATAGTTGTGATGTTTTTTCTCAATAGATGTCAAAAATTTAAAAATATCTGCGGAGTTATATAATTCTGGATATATTTTGTATGTAGATATGCAGATAAAATTATTGACCGCTTAGCTTACCCACAAGTGACATTTCTATAAGTTGTTTGTTAAACAAATTTTATAAATTATTATAAAATTTATAGAAGTATATTATTTTATAAAAAAAGAGCAATATTTTTGATTCTATGACTGAAGTAGAGGGTATATACATTTTGTATTATTAATTATTATAATATAATTGAGGATATTATTACATATATTTTACCTTATTATTCATTTAAAAAACTATATTAGTTTGAGAGTTGTCAACTTTTATCCAAGTAAGATATATAACAATAACAATTGAGCATTTAAAATGTTTTAATCTAAAATACGATTGGTATTTTTAAAACGTATAATATTTTACGCTGTGAGTTATTTTAGGCCGAAGGTGTTACATGGACATAGTTTTATTATATATGTAATGTTATAAATGAATTTCAGACTGATTTTTACTGTCGTCACGTTTCAGAATCACTAATAGCAATAATAATTAAACTTAGTTTAGCTTGAAACGCTAATCGTATACAAATGACGTATGTATAAAGGAATAATGTTTTATTGATGCGTATCTCAGAAACCAGATCTGCGACTCTGACTTATAAATATTGCATTTATCTTTTTTTTCAGCAAGTTTCACTATTGTCAACTATATCCTATATTGTGTATTATATTAGTGAGATATTTAATAAGAAGCAATAAATCATAATAAAGATATTTCCACAAAAATTGAATGTTTAAATTAAACCACCTCTTTATTTGACATTACTTTATTAAACAAAAGAAAAATGTACATAACTATATTTTATACTAAAAATATTACCCGAAATTAGTAAATCAGAGTTTGTAGTAGTAATTAATAATAATAATTAAGTAGTAGTATTTCATTTATCTTAAACTCAGATAAATGTTACTAACCATATTAATTGAATTGCATTCAAAAGATACGAAATTAATTTATATAATATTTTTTACCTTACCAATTTATTTTTACCAAAATGCAATTTTATTTTTTACATTATAAAAATCAATTTCGTAATGTATATTAAATTAAGTGGATTTTTGTTATTTCGGTACCATAGCAACCAAAACAAATTCTATAAATAACAAATAAATACAAACATGCTTAAAATTTATGCGTCTTTTGCTCTGGCTAAACCGACATGGAAAAATTGTAGCGTTTGTTCAGGCGGCTATAGAAATAGATCGATGCGAAATTAGCACAATATGAGTTTTCACATAAATTCCTAAACAAAAATACATCACACATTTTCTTGAAATCTAGCAATGAGATCAAATTTAAATAAATATATTGCGAAAAGTAGGAATACTTTATGCAAATAGGGAATAAGAATTATTATTAGTTTGATTACTTCAGGCTGATGTTATCTTTAAATTGATTGAAATACTTGAAACTTGAAAAACTTATTCTGCTCTGTGGAATAAAATATAAAAGTACATCTTCGAATGTAAAACACTGTGTAATTATTCTGTGTACAGAACAAAACAAATATTTCAAAGCATTAAAAAGAAAACAAAAATTTCAAATAAACGAATATTCCAGTTTATCCACATCTGTAACATGCTTGGTAAGGAATAATAGGGGTCACGTGTCGGCATTGGACGCAGTTAAATGTTTCCGACCCAATCACATGTGGCTACATATTTGGAGCAGACACCTGCATTAATTCGGAGAATGCTTGTTCCAAGCAATGCTTCAACTCTGCGTAAGTCACCAGCAATACGCTACCCTCATCACGAGTCATAAGACCCACCTGCAACAAGCAAGATCATATTTTAGGCAGCTCTTAGATGATACCAATGTAGACTCCTATTTATGATGGTCAGTAGATAAAATAGCAAAGGAATGGTAGTCTTCTGAATTTGATATTTAACAATATGGTAGGTAAAAAGATAAAACGAATAAGTGAATACTTGTGAATCAGAGCCGCTGTCAAGCTGATTGAGACAGTTTGAGACATGGGATAAATCAACCCACGGACGACCGTCAGTGGTAACAGAATGGAATAGGTAGTCTCTGAAAAGTTTGAGCAAATATCTGTTTCCAGTCTCCGCCCAGTCGTGGTCTCTGTTCAACCTGAAATATACATATTTTTATTATTATTTCTAAACAATAAAAAGCTACCGAATTTTAAAAAATATTGAAGTATCGTAGGCCAATATAAATCACAACTCACGTTTACACAGAGCAAAACCGCTTTCATTGTTACATTTAGTTTTCTATAAAATACAAACTTTATTCGATTGTTATAAATTAATTCATTTAAAACTGTAATAGTGATTGTATACTTTGCTTCGCGCATTATTTTAAAAAATCATGAAAACGTTATTCGTTTTTTTAATGAACATAAAAAGCTCATCATTAAAAGCACAATTGTTTAAATTTAAACATTTCTAATTTATATAATAGATATTATTCTTAACTCGCTATTATTTATTTTATTTTATTTATTTATTTTACTTCTGGTAAAAACATTCTATAGAGGAGCATGAAGCACCTGTGCATAGACACCAGAAAAATATAAAACATTTATAAAGATTAATACATTAATTTAAATTAACTAAGTAAGTAGTATACAAAGCATCTTAAGAGTAATTTTACAAAATTTTTACAAAAATACAATTTATCATGAATTAAAGTATTATTGTTCTTATCCACCTCACAATATGCTTTCTTAACCATTTATTTTCATTCAACTCTTTCAGATTACTAGGTAGTAAATTGAAATATTTAATTGCAATATAAATTCCACTCTAAGTACTTATTGTTCTATTAATTTTTGGTAGAGTTAACTGTCTAGATCTTGTCTTGATTACTCAAATATTATGCTCGAAAACATTGAGTTCCGCAAACCTAGCTGTATATAATTGATGTGATAAGTATCCTATGATTTAGATTTGTTGTAATTTATTGTAAGTATATTATAATAAAATAAATTGCATGATAAAAGTAGCATTCGACTTCCTAGAAAAACTTTCTGTTTTGGATGCCAGAGAAAATTTAACTGAAATAGTCAAATATTTACAGTGATGAAACAAAAATGTGTTTTAATACGTCATTATAAAATATCATATATAATTCTTACTCAGGCCGCTCATTGATGAAGCATAGCTTTAACAAAATACGTATCAATCGGCTGTTATCCAGTTCCCGGGCAAGTTGTCTCTCCAAAACATCAGTTCTTCTTTCGAGAACTTCCACCTGAATAATAACATAATAGTAATAATTTTATTACATTTATAATTGAACTAAATTAAATTACAATTAAGTAAATCAGATTTAAATTTAGAAAGAAAATTAGAATTAAAACATTCACATTATGTTGGCTTTGTGTAAAAATTCGTCATTTAGAAATATGTATAATGCATTTACTAACAAGTTGCTTTCAGCTTCACTTTCGGTCTGCGTTCGAGTTAATTCTTTAGAAAAAAAACAAATCTTTTGCTTGTATACATTTTTTCAGACAAGTAAACAGTTCCTAGGATTAGAAATTTTAAGTATTTCAATAATAAATAAAATTTATAAGTACATTTAGATTTTATCACGACTAAGAGACAAATTATATACAAAGAGATTTTACATGTGTCACACTTTGAAAATAACTTTTACATTAGATTATCGTGTCTCAGATTAAGTATCAAGGCTATAATCATAAAACAATAAGTACCTATACCAAAAAAATTTGTTACTTTAGATATTCATAGACATTTGTTAGACTCTATACCTGTGAGTAAAATCTTGCGCCAATCATCGGCATGAGGTCGGTGATGCACCGGCGTGTCGGGGACAATAGATAACTATAAATATAAACAGTCTTTATGAATACAGAACTCAACATTTGTATTTAATAATACAATTATAAAATATAAAATGCAATTTATAATACAAAGCATATTAAACAATATATTATACTTTTTGAACCAGAACCTGTTACAGCGACGAGGCATTAGAATAGCCGCGCGTTGCGTAGTGACAAATTAGGGGATCAGATAGTTTATTATGGTCGGTTTATATTATGGACACCGCGGCCTTCGGCAGACTGCCCGAGGCGGTTAAGAATGCAGCTTCAACCCCAATATTTAAGTGCAGGGAGAAGCGGTGGCTTTTCCTGGAGGTGCTATAGTGTGGAAGATTTGTTGAAACTTCAAATTGTTTCCAACTTTTGAAAATATATATATAATAAATATAAATCATCAATCAGACATGTAACTTTTTTGTTCTGAATAAATGTATTGTATTATATATGGAACCATGTGTAACTTATGTTAACATATATAAGAATATTTCATACAATTGAGCTACACATTCATACATACAAAATTTTAGCATACAAACAATACATGACAGTGACTCGAAATGGCAAGAAAGTTTATCAATTTACTTTATATCAATTTGATTGAATATTGTTACCTACATTTCTTTTATCTTTATACGTACACAATCACATTTTTGAGATCAGTAGAGTATGACCGGGATACAAGATCAAGTGTGAGTTGCAAATTGTCGCAATTAACACTGCGACAGGCCAGTGAGAGTGTCAGTCTCCCCAGTGCAGTCAAATCGTCTTGTTGAGCCTTAAAATAATTGTCTCTATTAATCTTATGTCAATCACAGCGTTTAAACACTAGATTCCATCAAAATATAAGATATTATTTTATTTTTCTTATTTATCTATATGAACTCAATAATTAGTGTTATACATTTTAATCTCCTCACAATTTACAGAGTTCACGATACATCATTGACACATTTTGAAGATTTATTGTGAGTTAAATCTTACCTGAATAATATCAATCTCATTAGCGTGCAGAGCGTCCGCGACACCACACCAAGATATGAATACTCGACATCCCAATGTCAGAATTTTTGTAGGATCCAAAGTCCTGAATTTTTAATTTTATATCTTATTATTTACCTAATTTCAGTTACATATCAGTAGAAAAGTATATTCATTTATAATAATATGAAAACAACGCAAACTTTACGATGGTAGATACCTTCAAAAGTCAAGGATGCCATCAACACTATTAGAGCTAACAACATTTTTGAGAAAGCATTTCAATTCGGCCAGTTTTTAGATATGTTACCTCTAGCTGCTTTTCTCAACGTTGCTAGCTTCCGTACTATAAGGGCCCATAAATTAACTACGTTAGATTTTCAGATTTCAAGGATGTCTTTGAAGAATGCCTATTTCAGACAAGGGTTGTCAGTATAATTTTTAATGAAACTCACCTGCACGCCAAGCCAGCTGAGTGTATGCTGCGCAATCCAGCTGTGATTTGGACCAAAATGTTCCAGAGTACTACTTCAGGCAGCAAAGAGCCGCCAGCAACTGCTCGCAGCATAGCATTTTTCTGGAATACAATAATTTGTTTTAGTGACAGGATTTCTAGATATTTAATATTATGGTGTGGCAGTGGTGGCAGTATTCCAATAATTTATCAATAACTTGTCAATATAAAATTTACTAAAAAAATATTAATTATAAACGTCTTTGTCTAAACATTAAAGAAAACCAAAAACTCGATTATATTAAATTTTATAATCATACTCAGGATTATTATTTACTGAATATATGAGCAAACAGTAATGTGATTGATGTGAGGTGTTTCATGTTTTGTAATATACCTGGTGTGTGTAGGGCCTTGGGGCATCTGGATCAGAAGAGAAAGGATCATGGTAAGAGCCATTGGTCCTCGAACCGATTCCAGGCTTTCCATACACGAGGTATCTCTTCATTAAGGTAACCGCAGTTGGATGATAGTCGTAGACCAACACCATTGCTGTAAAAAATATTTTATTATTACGCCTATTTGTATTAAACTGAAATATTACAATTTAATGGCATGTTATTTGATTTATAATTCAGTAAACTAAACGTTACGAAAATGAAAATGACGAAAAAGTATTTTTGATTAGTGAAAACTTTGAAATGCATTAAAAACGGCAAGAATAAAAGAATCAATACTTACAATGATCACCAAATGCTTTAGTAGTGAACCATTCGATGAGACGCACAATGTTTGGGTGATCGATTTGTTGCCACGAGTGGAACTTCTTCGACGGCACAGTACCGTAAGAGTGCAAACGACGCAATGCGTAATTATCGCCATGAATCCTGTGAGTAGCTCGGAAACATGAAGTATTGGAATGAGCGGACAATTCTTCTAGGGGTAGCAGGTCTGTGAATTCCTCCAGCACATCAGGTAAATCTGAAATTGACAAGCAATATGAACGTACACTCAAACAATTAATTGTATTATATCTAACTTCTTTATAAAGTTTATAAAAAATGTACTTACTTAGATTTTGCCGCACGATCGGTTGAACGTATGATTCTTGAGCCATTTGTTGCATCTCAGATCGAATTTGTTCCGGCATGTAGAATGAATCTAAGCCTGCTTATAAAAAAGTTTTTCTTTGAAATTACATATATATAATTACATAAATATTTATTATTTTAAGTATTGGGTGTTACATTTTACAGATTTGCTTTATATAAAAGTGGGTAACGGGCCAGCGGGTTTTACTACCGTCCATGAATAGCCACGCCACTTTAAGGTAAATTAAATGATTCCATACCATATCTCAATTCATAGTTTTTGTCATTTAGAACTAACAAACAAACTTTTTTGTATTTAGGACGTGTTCGCTACGTTGCAACAATAAACTAGTAGAAAAACATGAAACTAGAATAGCATTCATGCAAAAATCTTAATAATATATGGCTTGTGAAAGTGCTATAGGCTAATGCAGGGATTCCCAAAATATTTTGGACAAGAAACCAGAATCACCGGTTACTTTAGATTCCCATAGCCGAATTATTTCAAAATCTTATCGCTCATTTTTTTTTTTTAAACTTTACTGTTAGTACGGAAAAAGAATAGTTTGACACACATAACTTTTATATACAACTTTATATAACTTAAGTTGAAACAACCACTTTGGGAATCCCTGGCTTAAAGGAACATTTAAATAAAAATGCAAATAATTAAATAATGATACCAGACTATCTAGAGATCACCTTCCGGTATAATTTAGGCTTCTAAACATTGTCAATCTGTCTTTTAAAAAAATTAATTTAATAAGCATAATTTAGGTGAATCACTAGTCAAGTCATACTTTAATTAGCAATTAAATAAATCCATACCATGCCCTAAAACTATAATTATAGCCCTTCCGCTGGGACATCAACATTGATAAAATAAACAACATGAATAGTAATTATTATTAGTAATTATAACCTGGAGATGTTAAGTTGCTCCAAGGAGCGTAGAAGGCTGCACCTTCGATCCCCGCACAATGAGCTTGCCATAGGCGGGGATCGTCAGCGTAGAAAGGCCCTTTAAGCCGAAATTGCTTTTAGAAACTTTTATCTGTCCTTCGCTACAAACCCTAGTATTTGGAATCTTAGAAGTAAACATACAAAGAAAACATACGAATTGAAATTTATAGGTAAGTGACAGCTATGAATTTAACAATGAGATAGCAATGGACATTTGCAATGATTTACAGCGTGGTATATTTTAAACTTTTGATAGTCTTTCATAAAACATTCCCCTTCCACCTACCATATGATTAAATGGTATGATGTTATGAACATTCTACACTATGAGATCAAAGATTGTCATATCTTATTGCCAAAATTATCTAAAATATAATTGATTTAGTTAGTAAAATCTACCTAAGAGTAGACATTATTAAGATGCATATGTTATTATAAATATTATAACATATATTAGGAACTGACCTCGTATTGGTGATACTGGTATAGGAGCATACATTTGTGGGTATGCCAGGGGCGAAACAGCCATATTATGTTCTGAATTTCCTGTAATTAAATAGTGTTCACATGTGGCAAAAAAGATTTAGTATTGTGTATAACCTAAATTAACCTATTTTACTAATAAAAGTCAAGGTTTCTAATTCTATTAATTTGTTGTCTATGTAATGCTTTACAATGATATCAGTTAGTAATGTACCTACCTAGGAGACCAGAAGTGTTAAGTCCTCCAGATGCATTAAGAGATTCATTGGCTGGATAAAAATAAGTAGTCCCTCGGACATTTTCCTAGAACAAAACATTCTATTATAATGTATATATGAAACATTTTATAAATAATGAGTAGACAAATCATTCATAAAGTTACCTGATGGACTTGTTGGTTACCAGAAAGGTGCGGTGGAGTATGAGCTGGTGATTCAGGTAGCATAGCTACTGGTGTATAGAACTTTAGTGGAACACATTCACCAACATAGCCCTGATAAATGTTTGTTGATGATTAATGCAAATATAAAAGAACTAAATTTATTAAAATATAAACACATGTAATCAAATGTAAGCATTTTTCTTTATCTGGGCCAAACAATTAAAATATCTTTATTGCTTTCCATGCTAGATCAGCATTATACATTAAAATAGCAAAGTTATACAAGTTTTTATGAAGATTTTGTAATTTAAATATATTGCAATTTTTTTCATGTTTATTGTATTATTTCTCTAACTTTATAAAAAGAAAAATACACTATGCTTAAATTTATCATTTACCTTTCTAGCAACAGGTGGAGATGAATCCAAATTCATTTTACTGAATGCTTGAGTTAATGGTCTAGTAGGTGTAGACATATTGCGATTCTATAAGGAAAGCATTTTATTATATTATGATGATTGAAATTAATAAGTAAAAATTTAACACAGATGTATATCTCACCATATAAGTCATTAATTTAGACTCCTGCGGCAAAGTATTTTGTGGAGGTGTGTAAGGTAAATATATGGGTTGATCCATCTTTTAAGTTCTAAAAACATTAAATGTTAATAATTATGATGATTAATGAATATTAATAAGTAATTTTTATTTTAAAGATTACTATTATTTCATACATTTTTGTTTAATCTATTTTTTCTAATGTTAAACTAATTCTTTTAATTGTTTAATCATACCACAATCTTTCTTAATTAAGATGAAAACAAAATTTTAATTTCAATTATGTCCGACATTCCTATTGATTTAGTGTTGAATAGTTAGAGGTGTAAGTTATTAGTAAAATCAATAAATTTTCAATATTGAGAAACCATGTGGGTACCAAATGATGGTATTTAAAACAAAGGAAATTAGCGAAATTTATAAATACAACGTACATAAAGTCATTATTCTTTTGGCATCAACATTGTTTGAAAATAAAAAATATACAAATAGGGACATTAGCTCTTTAAAAGATTCAGTACTTCATACAATCTTTCATAATTTTTATGAAAACGAAATTTTCATTTTAATTATGTTCTTCAACATAATTGACATTCTTATTAATTAAATGTTGAACAAATAAAGGTGTAAATTATTAGTAAAATCAATAAAGGTTCAATATTGAGAAACGACGTGGGTATCAACTGATGACGAAGTATTTAAAAACAAAGGAAATCAGCAAAATTTATAAATACAATATACATAGAGCCATATTCTTTTGGCATCGAAATTCTATGAAAATAAAAATATACAAATAGGGACATTAACTCATTAAAAGATACAGTACTTACATCGAATATAAAAAGACCACGAAAACAAACTTCAAAACAGCGAGTACGGAAAAAATGGTAACACACTATGCACTCGATACTAATGCTACTTAAAGGAAGCTTTATTCTAGAAATTTCGAGATTCGAATTGTTTGAATTTAGAAATGGATCGATTAATTAGGTAGACATTTTATTAGTCTCACAATTAGAACACAGGCGACCTCACTATTCAATTGCTGAATGCTCTATGCATTGAGTATTGACTAGAAAATTTAAATGCGTATTTTTTTTCTTTTTTAGGAAGGGCTATTTGCTGCCAGCCATACAGCCATCACAGCTTCACACGGTCAACACTGACATCACGCACTGATAGAAGACTTTCGTCTTCAGGCACTGAGGTAAAAATACCTCATCTAAAAATTTGAGTCTTCCGAACGCTGCCCATCCGAGTTGGATCCATTGATTGACCTCCTTCTCGAAGCCGGACCTTCCTAACTGGACAGTTAGCCCTGGGGCTAACTGTCCAGTTAGGGACGAATACGAATACCTGTCCTGACGAATACCTGGGTATTCGTCAACAGCTTCGAGTTAAAAAAAATATAAAGTTAAAATTAAATCCTATTAAGTTAGTTATTGAACAGATATTTATAATTGTTGTATTTCTTATACTAATTGATCGCTGTGATTAACTAGTCAGGTTTTACATTCTGTGGACCGTTTTGTTGATTTATGGAAAAGTCTTCTTTGTGCTAACGTGGATCTCAATTTTAACATTTAATTCTTTATATTTGTGTTTGTGCAGTTTTGTTCTCTTGTGAAAATCAAAAAAATAATTTTTTCAACAGGTAACCAACTATTAGATTTTTTTTATATTTGTGTAAGTATTTAAAAGATTATGTTGTTATGATTCATAAAATAGTCCTATGATGAGTTCGTATGCTGCAATTATATTATCTTCTTTGTAATATTGTTATTTACTTCATTTTAGACTAGACTCTTTAATTTATTTACTACGTCATTGCGAAACTGCACAATAAATCATTTAATTTGATTAGAATGTTAATCTGATAGCTTGTAATGAATGTAATAAAAGTCTTTATTCTCTAATATATTACTGATTCTTTCTAGACTGCAAAAATGGAGGATTATTATCAAGGAACTAATGTCGATCCTCAATATGCAGCTTTTCAGTCATTGGCCACAACAATTGGAAGCAACATAAAAAAGATTTCACAAAATGGTAATATTTAATATTTGTAATATTGAATTTTGTCAGATAAAATATTATAAAAACTAAAATATTTTTATTTTGTTACCATATATAGATTAGATTGCTTAAGTCATTGTTCTGAGCAAATCTTATAATGGAGTTAGAAAGAAAATAGAACTAGATTCTATATTTTTATCTAATAAAAAATCTGCTGTTACCCTTTATAGATAGTCCAGCATATTAATGTAATTAATGTCTTTCGTAGATAATAATTTGTGATAAATAGTTATGAAAGAATTTGAATTTTCTTGTAAGATCTTTTTTTTCAGTTACAATGATTTAAATTTTCTTTTTCAACTACTATTCTATTACAGTATCCTCAATGTCAAAAATGGTTAACCAATTACAAACTCCTCAAGATTCACAAGAGCTTCAAAAACAGCTGTAAGTAGAGTTTATTAGATTAGAAAATTCCCATAATGCCTAGAAAAATTATTTTATTTAATGTTGGCACATGAGTAACCTAAAATACAAACACATTCATACACCCACTTTTGTATGACCCCAAGCAAGCAAGTAAATAGTTGATTTGTTTAAATCGGTGTTTATTTTGATAACTATTATTTTTGTTATGAATCCATGACCTGTGAAAAGAAATTGATAAATAATTGTTTACATCTTAATAAAATAAATTACTTAATATTTTTTTCTTTAGATCTCAGATACAAAACTACACTCAAAAACTGGCTAAAGATACTTCTGTAATGTTAATGGATTTAATGGAAATGCCTGTAATAAAGCCTGAACAAAAGCTGATCAAAGATAGGCTTAGTGATGAATATTTGGCAACGCTGAATGCTTTTCAGGTAATTAGTAAATTATACTCAATACTATGTGTTGATATTAGAATCCAATACACCTTTTATGCACCAAGCCACATTTTCTATGTCGGCATCTCAATACAGTCGCGGGTAGTAGATTATATTGTCAGTTTCAATATATCAAAGATGCCAAACAGCGATTTCAGTGTGTTATATATGTGTAACAATTATCTATAACTTAAAAATTTCTTGCACTTCCACATTGTGGACTGTCAAAAACTTTGCTTTTATGGTGACATACAAAATCATAATTGTTTTGAAAAGATATTAAGACATGCCGTTTATTAGTTTCACTGATTAAATTTGCTTGTGAAACAAGTAAAGGCTTCTATGCCTTAAAAATTTAACATTTCAAATATCTCTGAAACTTCAGTACATATTTAATTTGGTACAACATATATTCTTCATATCAAATAGTCTTTGTATGTATGAGTGATCACTAAGAATGTTTTATTATATTAGTGGTATAATTAAAGTGGAATTTTCATAGACAACCCAGAGATGTTCAGCTCAAAAATCGAAGGAGGATGTCAAAAAAGCTAAAGCAAAGAATCAAACAATTAACATTGGTGACCCGTTTGCTATTGGTATGTCTTATTATAAACTTTTACTTGAATGATACACTATTTCATTTATTTTATTTTTACTATTATTACTATTTTATTTTTCACGATTTCATCTTATTTGTCATACATTGTTCAGCCTTTATATTATTATTAATTGTTACTAAAAAACTACTATCTTATATTGTATTAGCAAAAATACTCTCTCGACTTAGTCCGTGCCCGAAGTGTTTAAAAATTTGCCTTTGTTTTATCTAACAATGGTCACAGGCTTAATCTAAATTAAAAAATGTAATCAATTAGTTTACTAGTAACAAATCAATAAATTCTTAATAAACATGAAACATCGCACTACTAACTGCTCGATCACAAGAAAAAACATCGATTATGTTTAGTGTACATTTTGTTTTTAAAATACTGCATTTTTATCTTCAATCTCTTTAGTGAATAAAATATTGTATTAGTAGCACTGTAAGTAGCGTGCGTGTGTCCATGCGTGTAATATAACTCTGTTAAAATACTATCTGGATTTTTTGTTATAAATTGTTGCTTTTTATAAATAATTTATTTGTTCAAATTACTATACGTTTTTTAAATACGCTATGGTATTATCATAAGTATCCTCCTTCAGTATATCAAACAAATTAATTTGTCTGGCTTTTAAAAATGTATTTTTTTTATCCTATAGCGGAGCTGGTGGATCTCCTATATGGAAAGAGAATACCGCCGCCCTCGACCAACTGCGCCATAGTCCGCGCATTGGTTGTGTTACCTGCTTTTTACGCCCTTTAACCGGCATTTTTAAGGGCCTCCGATAACCTCACTCACTCTGCGAAACAAGTACAAGTACCATTTCAGGCCGAGTGTTCTAAGTAATTTAAGTTAACACTATATTGTAAATGGCATAGGTGGAAACAAAGATTTGATAGATGTGAGTGAACCTAATGTCAGGAAACAAGAGCAAATTACTATGCAATCCGAACGAGAGCTCTTGGAATTGGAACAGCGAGAAAACGACATCAGACAACTTGAGGTAAATATTTTAATTTCACAAAAACATAGTATGGTATATGTTAACCGGAGATAATGTAGCTTGTATGTTGAAATACTTGTTCTATTATTGTTATTTGTTCTGTTGTTTTGTTATTTTCGAAGCATATGCGGTTCAAACATAAAAACAATAATTAATATTTATAATATATGTATATATGTCTTATGTGATGATTTTTTTATAGAATAACATTATGGATGTCAATCAAATATTCACCGATCTCGGCAAAATTATCCATGATCATGGTGCCGTAGTGGACTCAATTCAAACTAATGTGGAGAACACTTCACATAATGTCGAAATGGCGACTCAAGAATTGTATCAAGCTAAAAATTACAAGGTATTTATTACATCTCCCAGAGAGAGCTGTTATAAAAAAAGTCAAAATATCTTTATTTAAATAGACTTATTGCGAGCGCTTTTAAATCGTGGAAATAAAACAAAATTTAACGCCACGGTACAATTTATCACCTGCTTCGGAAAGCAGACTATATCGAGAAGAACCGTAAACAAACTCAGTAATTATTCTTTTCAAAAAGTGTTTCTACAATCTGTTTATGGTACAGTCTCACTGCAACAAACCCATTGGAATGTACTGAATAGGGAAAATGACTATGTTAAAACCATGCAGCAATGCTAGAGCGTAGAGAAGCCTAATAGTAAATTTAACATTAAAGTTAGGTTTCAAAATGTACCATGTTAATGTACTTAAAGCAAATCAAATTGTGCAACACACTATCTTGAAATATTTTTACCACCATTTAGAAGTTAAAAATGAGTAGAGTAAATTGCCATGCCATCTTATCATTCAGAAATTCATTAATATCGTAATAGGCATGAACCTATCGTTGTTTCTAATGATCTACTTAAATTTTAATTCTTTTAGATAAAGTAATTTAGCAACTTACTCGAATTATAAATCTTATACTTTCATATTTTGACACAGTCAAAGTATAGCTCATCCCTTCATAAAATAGTTATCAAAATTTCATATATATATGTATATGTCGCAGTTATCTGGTTGGATCCGCTATTAGATTGAATTACTATCGCGTAAGTTGAATGACTTATTAAATACTTTTTGAATAGAGCTGACATAAAATCAGCCAAGTGATTTTAATTTGGTTCAGTAATTTCCCACTGCAGCGTTGGTAGTCACCAAAACAAATATGGCTACAAAACAACAATAATAATATTTTTTTGATTAATTTTACTTTAAAGTGACCTTTTCCTAATAAATTAGTGTGTCAGAAATTATTTAACTATTCCTACCACCAATAACCAAACCTAATCTAAATATTTTTCGGCCGTATATCTCATTCAACAACTAAGCTAAATGACGTTCAGTCAAGACGTTGAACGTTAACGTCATTCAACTAAATGTCGTCATTCAATGAACGCGCTAGTCATTCTATCATATAGCGGATTCAACCATATATCTTATTTAAACATTGAAAATATACAAACTATTGATATAATGAAATTTTTCCATTTCAGAACAAGTTACTGAAGAAGAAAGTTTACCTGACACTGATACTTATAATAGTTTTATCGATAATTTTGATTATTATTTTCCACAACTAGCCAGCTCGCGCAATATACCCAGAAATAGTTGGTATCCCGATAGTTATAATGGTCATTGTTATTCTAGTACGTAGCTAACGTTCGCAAATATAGGTGTAGAAACCCCGTCACGTGAGTCTTGTACAGCTTTACTAATCAATTTTAATAGAAGCCTTGATACCCAACTCTAGAATGTAGGCAATAGTGTTAACAACATATTTATGGTGCCTTTGCAAATAATAACATATATTGCCTCTTTTATTAGGTAATCAAACAACTGCAATATTCTTATTCACTGTGATATAACTGTTTTATGAATATTACTATATATATATTACTATTAAACATCGAAGCATAATATGAAATGTCAACGTCACCTCGTTCGTAAAGATTTTTGCTCTCCAGCGCTCTGTGATTCGCGATTATCATATATTTCCACACGCAGATGACTTATGGACATTAAAAAATGAACATACCTGTTCTTTATGACCGGCAAAGCACACATTTCCTATTTACACTTACTATTAAGGATAGTTTTCCTCATACAGTAGAAACCCAATTATCCGGCCTTCGGTTATAATAGTTTACACGGATCGATATCGGTCGATATGTTATTTTATGAATACCAAACATAGTATTATATAATAACTAATTTTAAATTAGTAAATTTATTTAGGAAATTTTTTTATTAGGTATTTATTTCGACTCGACGAATCGACAACCAATGGGGAAGAAAGATTCTCGAATGGCGACCGCGAACCGCGAAACGCGAAGTCATTATGGCCGCGGGCAAACACTGGACCCAGATCGCTTAAGTTCGCAATTGGTGGGCGTCCTTGGGGAAGGCCTATGTCCAAAAGTGGACTTCAATAGGGTTATGATGAAGATTTGTTTTTTTAAATTTATTAGTTATTTATGTTTGGTCCAGAGACGATACTGCGGATCCCCATATATTTGCGTATCCCCTGGGCGGGGACAACATTGCCATAGAGAAGACCCGCCTGCAACATTGTCCGCTATACCATAACAAATTTGCCAGTGGTGATGTGATATGAAAGGGTGGATCACTTTTGATATGATCAAGAAGAAAATGCAGTTATAGAAAATCGTACACCACACATGTGTTAGTTATTTTATATTAGATGTATGTCAGTCCGGTAAATCGAGTTTCTACTGTATTTACGTATTTGTCAAAGTTCATAAGGGCAATTTTCACGTAGGGTAGACTGGGTACGGTTGAAATATTTTAGCAATCATCATGCATAGCATCGGAATTTGTTAAGCGAGCGATGTCGGAGATTTACTAAATAAAAGACATTATATCTGTCTACTATAGGGCAATGTTATTTAAGATCACTGTATAGTATTTTCTGTGTAAAATCAAATTTAAAAAATCGGTCGTTTGACAGCGTCAGTTGAAACAGTCTCTGGAGTCAATTGAAAGACATGCAAGTAATACAAAATATAATAAATTATCATGTTTTTATAATAATCCTTCATCATTTTTCGAATCGTTGCGGCAGATTTGACTATTATAAATATTTTTATTTATTAATATTTAAGCCTTTGTCTATATTTATAATCTAACATTTTAATCTAATATCTTTAATTAGTCTTCAAAGTTTTATATTAAGTACAACTTAAACTAAATAATATTCAGACGTTGATGGCGATAATATTTTTAAGATATTTTGATTATTATTGATATATATTGATATTTTTAAGATAAAGCTAACATATTATTATATTTCTCAATTATCAACACTTAATTACAAACTATAAAAAGAAAGATATTAACTTTATCAATTAAAATTAAAATTTTAAACAATAATACTTCAATGGTGACGAGATCATTCGGAGTCACAATTGTGGCAAACATAAGTAAAGGCTGTCTTTTGTGCACTTTCCCTCAGCCTGCTTTCTGAATGTGCAGACATACAAACAACACAGTAGCACTGTTTTTCCGATGATGATGATTCTTGTCGCGTGTTACTTTTTTCTTGTTTGTAGTTTCTTTTCGTCTTTCTTCCATCTAATCTTCTCGCTTGGCTTTGGTTCGTTTCATCTCATCTTTTTCAGATGTGTCTTTGTATATTGTAGATTTCCTTGTGTTTCGACCCCTATTTGTTAAATTCCTTGGAGGCGCTTTTGGTAGTGTTCTTATTGCTTCCGGAGAAAAGAAAGGTGGTGTAGTCGAAGTCGTGACATTTTCCGTTTGATTTGTTATGGATTGAAAACTTGTAGAAGGTGTTGGTGAAAGCCTAATATTAGGAGTACCTAAGAGTACCATCAAAGTAGTGTTATTACTTTGATATTCCGGTAGTGTAATCAAAGGTGCTGGATTCGCAATGCAGATCTAATTGGTCCATCCCTGATAATGTGATTTTGGTATCGCGCTCGCAGAAAGAAGAAGAACGGAGGAATATCATTTCCCATAGCATTGACTGCAATATAACTAAAGTGCCCCTATCCGCCGAAGTTATTGAACCCATTTGAGGAGCACCACGTCTACGTCCGTTATGCCGGTCTCATCAACATTGTTCATTGTTCATCAATGTGTTGTGGTTCAAATTTATAACGGTCCATAACATTAGCCAAATTGTAGTGGAAAGCGTCTACGTTGTTCCTATTAAAACTAGACGCCCTAGAAAGACTTGTAGCCTGTGATGCACAAACTGACTGTTCAGGATTTCTCATAAATATGCGAAACCATTCTTCGCCAGCCATTTCGTTGTCATCCCAAGTCCGAGGTCGTGATTAGTCATTTGATAATTAAAATTTCATAACATCCATTTTAACATCACAGTGAGGCCAAAATATATATCTGCACATCTAATTAAATATTTAGATACCTCACGCTCTTGTTCCGGTAAACACGCGATTGTCGGCCTTATATTCTATTTATTGATATTCATCGTTACCAGCTGCATCTAGTTTACGTATATATCTGAACAGGGAAGAGTGGTTAAGTCCGTTTTTTCTGCCGCTTTTCTTAACGAAGATCCCGCTTTCACATCATAGGCTTGTTTGTACGTTAATAAGTCGGTTCAACCTTTCGTAGTCTTTCTTTGGCGTACTAAACTTCCCTTGTTTCTTTGTAAGAAAAGAAAGTTTATTTAATATACTGTCAACCGTATCCACAAATAATGTTTCAACTGTCCACCAATCCAACTTGGTATAAAACGGTAAACATTAAGAATGATAGTAAATTAAAATAAAAACTAATCATACTACAATATTGTACAAACTACAATTCAACTGTAACAAAACTCTCATCATCGTAACTATAAACGAAATCTTAATAATTGCACAAATGTAGGTACAAAAATTCTTACAGTCAAAAAACACAATGGAGCCTCGTACCAATAACCACAGCGCCTAAAGAGTGATGCAATATAATAATTCGAGTTTCGACTTGCCACCCGCTTCGTAGCCCCACTTCATCACACACTATTCACGAGATATTCATTTGTTTCAACCGTCCACCGTTTCAACCAGACCCATTCGTCTACCCTACTTCGTGTTGAAATATATATTTTCAAAAGTTGATAACTATTTTTACATGCAACTTTTTATCAAGACATTACACAATGCATATCGTTAACTTCTTTCACTGTAATTCATACGTGCGTTAATCATTCCAATGCTAGGACGTCAAGTGATGTTAATCAATTCTATAGAGAGGCGTGAGTTAGGTTGAAGCGAATAAAACCGAAGCCTCTCTTAGGACTGCTGCTTACATTTTGAGGGCCTGCGTGGAGATTGCCGACTGTCTCGAATTACTTGCCGTCATTTAATTCCGCTCTAAGTCTATAAAGACTAAAAGGCATATCAGCGAAAGCCAGACATTACATCATACTATGACAGCGTCTTAGTCTTTAGAAGGTCGGTGCGGATGTGGATTACAGTAGCCACTTGTGTGCCTGTGCGTGTCATCTGGGGATCCCACCTCGAAACCTAACTTTCAATATTCTATGCAATAGTATAGAATATTCCCAGTTTGGTTTAGTAGTAAATAATCCTAGATGTTCCCACTGTATGAATAAATCAAAACTGTGATCAATAATAATAATAATTACAATCATTTTATCCTCGTTTCTTGTTTCCCATGAAGTACGACGTGGTCGATGCTATTAAACCATGCGCTTATCATCGGATGGGATTGGGGACAATTAATGATGGCCAAGTTTTATTTATAAAATTGAGCACTTACATTTTACAATACTAAACATTCCTCAATGTTATTCAAATATTATTTCACCTTTTGTATAGGTTTTTTAACGATTCACGTAGTTTTTAAGTAATGTTATTAATTTAATATGGAAAATATATAATTATATACTTAAAAACGTAATTTTTTTATGTATATTTTAGAGGTAATAATGTATATTGGCAGCACTTGAACAAGCGCGGCTGCCCTCTTTCTTTTCTAATAATTGTTTAGTATAAATATCTTAAATTTGTACATTTGTCATTTTTATTAACAATTGTGTTTTATTTGCATTCTAATACAAAAGTATTATTTTAAAATGTTGTTTTATTTTAATTAGCATGGCATAAATTTTACCCACTGTCAAAGATTATAAATATAAAAGTGATATTATTCCAAAATACTCTAAGTTAAATATTACATTAATAATTTTAATATGCCTTTCAATGTTTCACATTAAAAACTTAGTCTTTAAAAAAACTGCTGCTTGATTTCTTTATGCTATAGCGGATAACGGAGCAGGTACGTCTCCTTTATGGTAAGAGAACAACACCGCCCTTTCGTTGTATTGCCGACTTCGATATCCTCACTCAGAGAAACAAAGTAGAAGCACCGTTTCAAGTACATCTACCATTTCAAGCTTAGTATTATGTGTGCTCGTGGTATCACTTCGGACAACCCGACCCAATTAGTGCGTCCGCATATGCTTCAGCATGACCCTCCTACGGGTAGATTGGTTTGATTTTGAAATAAAACTAAGGCTAAATAGAAAATCATTTTATTACATTACAATGGAACTTGAAAGTGCAATTGCCTTTGCATTCGACAAAAAAGTTAAGGCTAAATCAACGTTAACTCCTATTAAAATCTACGAAAGATCCAATAACACTTCCTACATATTCTGTCCTTGTCCATAGTCAATACGTTAACATGTCTTATGGCAATAAACTACTGATAGTTTAATAATAGGTCAATTATTAGTTATATATAACAAAAACACCCCTAAAGATCCATACCAACATTTAAGAATAATTACGCATAGAAAATGTATATATATAAATATACATTTAGGTTTATAGGTAAATACCTATCCAGATCATTCTCGAGATTCCGCTTCTCAGAAGCACCAAAATTATCAACACACACTAGTATAGTATTATTATATACACACACACTATACATTGTACCCCGATAAGGCAGTTTTTGTTATATCGTCATAAGTCAGACTAACAAGAGTTTGAAATCAATTAAAGTTATATTGGTTTTAAAGTATTTTCAACAATTTGTATTTACTACAAAAAACTGATTCTACATTTATTTAAACAATGTTTTGTTGTTGAAACAACAATTTTGATTAGCACAATACCATACGACGTTTAACATGCCATTACAATATTTCTATATAAGATGTTCTTCTTTCGATATGTACACTCCTTTCATTGATAAACTATGTGGGTGAGATCTTAATTTGAACTAAACGAATAATTCACAGGACATGTCTATACTATACGTGAATATTCTCTTCGTAAAAATGAAGACGCCCAGATTGAGTGATAATCAAATTTAATTGCAATAAAATACTTCTGTTCTATTTTACTGAAGACAAGACAGAATGAAAAGACTATATGAAATTTACAATTACAATCCTGTGAAATACACATTCGTTTCAAATGACCCACGTAACAAACTAACTAAATTATTTATAGCTATTAATAAATATACCAGTTACAAAAATAATGAATAAAAACGCCATTAGACGCCTATAAATTGGGTCAATAATAAATTAAATTAATTAACAATTTCATAATCTTTTAAATACGTAATTAAATATTATCACAATAATTACAACGGGTAGTAATGACTGTTTCACCTAAACTTAATATAACTAAGACCATACTGAAAATCCGTTGAAAGCTCCGTATTCCAAGACGTGATTGAAACTAGAACTTGGAATACGATATGTGGACTGATTAACAAAACATTCATTTAAAATTAAAATAAATCATAAGGGCTAAATATAATGAAATCACGTCTTTCACAAGTTAAAAAAGTATTATATAAATTGGTATTTTTTTAAAAATCATATAAATAGACTGTAAAATGTAAAAATCTTGTAACTAAATTATGAAATTTACAGAATTGCAAATTTAAAAATATTACATCAAAAATTCACTTAATCAATAATAAAACTAATTCCAAATAAGTCAGCGCACTTCGCGTTTTATTTAAATAAATTGTTTGTCTCAATATAAATCTTAATTTTAACTACAATAAATAATATATTTATAAAGCCATCTAATATAGTACCATAGTAGCAATGACTCGAGTTACATGCATCCCAACAATTATTACTATCGCTATATTTTTTTAAGATAAAATTTTCGATTTTAGTCACATCTTGAAATACGGGCTAAACAATTTATTTGAAAAAAAAACCATAAATTATATCTTAAGCTATAAATGAGAGTGGCGAATATAAAATTAACGTAAAGATATATAAATATGTCTAAATATCATCTACGGACATAGTCATGGTGCTTTCATATGTTTGCCACAACATAATGTGTATAAGTATGCATAGTATAACAAAATGCTGTAATATTCTCTTTGTCGTGAGCAAATATTTTTTCTTCCCTCATAAATTTTAAAAAATGAGATTGCCGGTAAGATATGCTTATTGAGATTTTTATATTTTACTAAATTACACGACATCCCCTTTTTATTCTATGGCGGATAACAGGCAGGAGCAGGTGGGTTTCCTATATGGTAAGAGAACATCGCCGTCCATGAACAACCGTGCCAGAGTCCGCGCATTGGTTGTGTAGCCAGTTTACTACGTCATTTAAGTGGCACTTTTAAGGGCCTTTGATATCCTTATTCACTCTTGTCAGCGCGAAATAGTACAAGTACTGTTTCGCGCTGACAATTCTGTGAGCCCGTAGTATCACTTTCGACGAGCCGGCTCAATTACTGCGTCAGTACATGCTTCAGCACCTCCACGTGGGAAAGCCACGCTGAAGCTGAAAATGTACTTGAAATACAAAGGCAGCGGTGTTCTCTTACGGTATAGGATACCCACTTGATCCGTTGTCCGCTATACCATAGTAAAAACACAATTAATTCATAACAGTATAATGATGTAAGTATACTACGCTATCACACTGAATCATTACTACTGTTGGTATATAGTGCGTGGATTTAATGCGGCTACATATTTTTTTCCATCATACAGGTAACAATAAGACGGAGCCTGATAGTCTATTAGCCAATAGAGCGAACCTTTTCCTTGAATATCACTTATAAAATACGAATCAATTATTTATGTATACGGAACTGACAATCTACAAAAAAATATTTACAAATTAATCATACTCTCAGCGAGGACTAACACAATATTTTTCATAATAAATCAGTGATTTTTTATTTAAAAAATTATGTTTATGGCATATTAATTATATTCTTGTATATGACTGCTATTGTTAACCAGAAATGTGTGATTTTTAGCTATCGACTTCGCTCTATTGGATAATATTTGAGGGCGTGTGAAGACGTCTAACATGCAACGGCCTCTGAAATAGGATTTTCAGTAATCCGAATAACCGGCAAGTGACGGCAGGAACGACGTTCGCCTTGAATACTATCTCTTCTCGGTAGAAGTATCTTCTTTGGTACTGGCGAAACTGAAAATATTAATAAATATATTATTATTGATTTTCACATAGATTCCGCGTAACATTCGCATAGTGGGAGTCCCGGTAGCCAATTCTATAAAAAAGGCTGTGATCTGTCCATGCCACGACTTCTATCGCATTAAAAAAGTATTTAATTAAATAGTTTAAATTATAAAATTGTAACTCTCATCTCACCGAAAAATGTATATTTTAAATAGGAAAGTTTCTCACAATAAATAAAAAAGGCAATAAAAACTACTTACGTTGAACGTGCATTGCAGTATTTTCTTTTTCTGTGTAGCACAAGAGCTAAGAATACAATATAAATATATTTAAAAAAAAGCAGCAAATCAAAATTATAATAGATGCAACCATTGTATACTTATAATATTATAGATATTAAAACAATTATATACTTACAAAATAAAAATAATTTAAGAAAAAAGCATCAAGCCAAACTAGATATACTATGTACAACTAAATTTAATAATAAAAATAATATTTCAATTGACAAATTTATTGATTATTACTCTTTGCAGCAAGAGAAAAAGAGAATGTACTCTTTTCATATTATCATTAATATATTAATGATAATATAAATTTTGTCAAAATGCAATCATTATTGTGATGGATTTTAGATATAAAAAAATATTTACAAAAGTAATGCGTTTTTTATCAGTTTGTCAGTTGTATAAATTTATTTAAGTTATCCTTTTGTATGTCTCATGCAAGATGGGTTATTTAAAATAATTTGCTCACTTACTATAGGTGCCGTCCATCAATCTAGTGATTTTATACTTAGCATCTTTTGATACCCTTTCCGTTGGTTATATATAGTGAGATTTAGTAATGCCCAATCCAATATCACGTGTATTTTTAGTACCGACAAAGAATCTTAAAATTTTCCGAATTATCTTTAAATATACGTAAAGTATAATCTTATTTTTTGTTTAGAAGTCGCGCATATAAACATCACGAAGTTTTTAATCACTAATATAAAATACTTATATAAAATTACAATATGTTTGACAAATAAATTAATACATGTGATATCTTACTAGACCTCCCCTCCCGCCTCCTTTTAAGTCTCACGTGATTAATGGACGGCACCATAAATATATGGGTTTTTTTTGTAACTTACCGTAACCCTCTCCTTGTAAAAAGAGACGGAAAGCCTCAGCGACCTTAGCGGGTTCTTCCTCAATCACCATTGAAGAGTCGGATATCTGGAAAATTTGTTTTCATACCATCATTATCAATAATAATACAAACGAGTTTAGTAACACATGCAATTATAATTTTCAGTGAAGTAACGAGGCTGATATTTCTTGCGTGTTTCGTTTAATTATAAAGGCCCACGTGCTCTACGAACTTTTATGCCATATAAACCATGGAACCGGTGAAATTATGTTATGGAGTAGTTAAAAATAATAATTTAGTGATCGGCCGATATTCGACATCAAGTTATTAATAGTTTTATTAAATATTTAAGGCCGGCAAAGCAGCCGCGGCACTGCAAGGGCTAGGGGTGTCCATGTAGGGTATCTACGTATGCGCAGGACCCTAGGTGAGCCTCTTGCTCAATTGCCACCATTTCCATAAAAAAAACTGGCATGTTGTTTAATATAATTCATTGAATATACTCACCTTTACTTATACAGTTTACTTTACTTATACAGTTATTGTCAAAAAAATCATATCTCTTTCTTAAAAATTAACTTTTTATAATATATATAACAATTAAGTTAAATTTTAATTCGTCCGAAATGAGACCACACTTTTACAGAATACTCAGCGTGAAAAAGTACTATTACTGCGATTAGCTGATTGAGTGGGGATATCGGGAGCTTTTGAAATTATGCGTATTATGGAGTAAAAAAGCCGGCATTACAACAAGGCGTGGTGTAGCACGGTTGTCCATGTGCGGCGATACTCCCTTACCATATAGGAGACCCACCTGTTCTGTTGTCCGCTAAGCAACCAGTAAAAAAAAAATCTAACTAAATTATTTTTTGTCATATAATTTTTATTATATGATTTCGATAGTGTACTTGAAATCATATTTAAATGTAAACGTGTAAATGAATAGATTTTTAATCTGTGTGAATAGCTAACCTTCATCCATGCCGAGATGGAGGGTTCTAGTCGAGAGTTGAAAGTGACAGTAGCATCCACATATGGCGACAGGGCACCGACAATATTCAGCACTGGTATCTGAATGGTGCCACCCTCACGCGAGAGGCGCAGGTCCTGACGTTTACCAAACGCATCTATGAACATCGCTACATTTATTGCGTTCGGAATGTTGGCGAAATGGTAACGATACTTGGATACCACATTCGGATTACACTCCTCCGGTAGCTGAAACGAAATTGTAGATTATTATAGCCTTTGAATTATATTTTTATGGTTTTCGCTTATAATAAGGTCAATTACATTTGCTCAATGGCAATGTCATTAAAGAAATAATAACTTTGTCACGAATATGCTATATGTGAACGGTTTTAAAGTTTTCACCTAAATAAAATAGGTTTCATTACGCGAGCCATATTATTTTCGAAGGAAATAATCAGTAAATCAAATATAATAGATAAATTCTACGTGTGTATATATATAAATATGTATATATACGTAGCATACATATTATAATAGATAATCACGATATAATAATACATATTATAATAGAACTTTCACGTAAGCTTTATTTATACCCTCAAAAAAAACGTCTAGACACGTTATGAATTGAACGTAAACTATTAACTCAAAAATTAGGATTATTCCATTGTAAAAACAAATAATGTCGATCGCCAAGCATTAAAAATTATAATTTTAAGAGCGTCGTAGCTTAATGCTTTTAAAAGTCTATCGTGAAGTGAGAGGAACCGGGTTCAAATCCCGGTCCGGACGATTATAAATTATAATTTAATTTAAAATTTATTCGATCTCTGGAAGAGCTTGTCAGTGGCCGGACGAGTGTCGTAATATTGTGGCGAGCCATGCTGAAGCATATGCTAACGCACTAATTGGGTCGTCTCGTCCGAAGTGATACCACGGGCTCACAGAATACTCAGCGTGAAGTAGTAGTTGTACTTGAAACGGTGCCTTTACTGTTTTTCGCTGAGTGAGGATATCGAGGCATTTAAAAAAATGTTGCTTAAGCGGCGTAAACAGCCGACAACACAACCAATGCGCGGACAAAGGCGTGGTTGTCCATGGGCGGTCGTATTTTATTACCATATAGGAGAACCACTCCGTTTTCCGCTATACTATAAGAATATATATATATGTACTATTATGTATTACGCCAGCTGAATCGCACAAGTGTGAATAATTAATCATCGCAACAACTATAGTTTTAATAAAAGGTCACACAACAATTACAGATTTCATGACAGAAAAAGAGCTCCATAAATACATAAAGAGTCAAATATTTTCTCTCTGTTTCATTAATAAAATGGATTCTTTACTAAGGGTACCAGCGTACCGGCTACTTATTTTCTCTGAATATGCATAATCTTTGTGTAGATTTTTTAGATAAAAAAAATCCATTTCTGTAATTGGAAAAATAGCATCTTAAACTTTTGTATATTAATATATATATATTTAACTTATAAGAAATAAATTTAGAAACAAAAAGTTTGACATAAACGAAAAAAAAATGATATAATGACCATCTAGATTTTTGATTGAGTTTTTTTGATGGTTACGTAACAATTGAGTTACTTTTACATAAAATAAAAAAGCAAATTCTAGCCAATAATGAAGTAAATAAAATCAGGATTTTCAAAAGATAATGACTACTATAATACTACTACTACATACAACACATATGACAAAAATATTTGAGCGATACATACTCTTCCAAAATGATGCCACAGCAGAAACTCTATTGCGGACTCGCACATACCACGTCTTCGCATCATGCGGCAAGTCATTTTATAATAGGCCCAGTCAAACCAGCCCAACTGCGTCGAAGTACAATTGATTAAAGTTAAACCTTCCATCTGAAATCATAAAGGACGAATCAAATCTATTTTTGCAGAGATAGTGTTACGAGTAGCGGCACTTCTTTATGTGTCGGACTCCAAAACTTCGCTTCGTGCTTTATATCTAAGTGCCAAATTGACCCTAAAAGTGGCTCGACGCTAAATTATTCTTTAAATTAAGGTTGTCTTAACTTTCAATTATAGTAAAATAACTCATCTTTCAATCGAAACAAACAATTAAATTATCTTCAAAGCTGACATCAGTATGTATTTGTATAAAATATGAGGATGATTACATTCAAAGAAGTTTATTATTATTTATATAAATCGGGATACATCCCGAGTATACCGAACGAGCCTAACACCTAAGAAGAAACGGTCCTTCACCCATGGAAACATTAGCTTTTGATGAGCTGCGGGTGCGCAACAGCTTCATTTTGTCAACTTCATTTCTTATATAATATTGTTTAACTACAAATAATGGTATACTATAAACCAACAATACGAAACAATTTTGCGTTATTATAGCCCCGAGGTAATCACTAACCGGCCCATTGTAAGAGCTACCCTGTTCATACACAGCAAAAATCGATATTATTAAATCGATATCTTTTGTTCCTCTAGTTAATTTGAACAGTACATGGCAGGTAAACCTTCATTCCCATCGACCTCATTCTTTACGCTAACAAATAGGCATATATAAACAAGCATGTAATATTACTTGAATTCAATTTAGGAATTATTATAAAAGATTCAGGTGCGTGGGAATTCATATAAATTAAATATTAAACCATGGATGTTAAATCAGAAATCGAAGTGCAATTCAAGCTTGTGTTCTATATGTTTTCTAAGTAGGTATTAAAGATCTCGAAAACAGAATATACCTTTGATGGATTATTAATAGCATATCTTGCGAGGATGTTTGCTCCAACACCAACGCCCAATCCCATGAAAGTCTTGAAACCGAACCTGGCCTGGACATATTTTATCTGGCTCGCCAGCTCATCCAGTGTTGGGTATGTGTAACTAAAACAGAACATAACAAATAACAAGAGGTAACTCCACTTTAAACAATTAATTGGGACGATGTAGAACGTCAAGTACCATTGAAAAAGATAGCTTGAAAACATAATTTCCTACGAATCTCAAACTCGAAAGGTATTAAAGACAAATTGTATATGCTTATTATTTATATTAAGTTAAAGTATATTTAAGAGTTTTCCTTTTAACCCCGGGGGCTTAGTTTTGTTTTCTTGGGATTGTTTCGAGTGTTTTAGATACAGTCACGTTGTGAAGAATGTCAGCTAAGCATTTACAATTATATGCAACGTTGCATTCTTTAAATGATGTCTCCTACATATCTGAATACCTTTAGGAAAATTATAAATCATTATTGTTCCTACTTCGAAAATAGTCATTATTCTCTAATTTATAAAATATATTGATTAATTTTTCAACAGGCCATAGTCGCCAAGCGAACGTAATGTTATTCGAGCTGATAATTCGTACTACAAAAGTTACGTAAGACTGCGGCAGCAAACGTTATTTACCCACAGTAGTCGGTACGTAGGGATAGCTATCACGATAATCCAATTCGTTTTAGTTACGAACATCGCTGATAGCTTACAACTTTAATCTCACGTAATTGATGTTAATTATATCCTTGAACGTTACTTGCAATTTTGATTGTAAGACTAGTGTACGTTGCCGCGAGAACAAAATCTCAAATCACTGTCAACTAACCTAGCTATTTTGTTCAAAGCAATACCGATAGCACTTACGAAATAGGATAACATTCACTGAATAATTAAACAATGGATATTAAATCTCTTTTGCATAACATATAAAGTTTTCAATTAAAAAATATTGTGTAAGTTCTCAGGGACCTAGGTAATAGAACCTAAAGTACGAAGTATCATCAAGTAAGTATCGAGCCGATTACATAATACTGCGGTACCAAACACGAACAACCAAAGAGGGTTGTTCAAGTTAATAATAGAATTGTGTAAAATCTGTTGCCCATTTCAAATATTGACACATCTTGTATTCTATATATTAATCAAGTAATTATGCTTATATATAGAACTTTTGTGAAATATATTCGACGTTTTGCTGGCGACTCTCCTGAAAAGGAACAACTTTCGGCGCTATATAGTTGTTGCATTGATTTTCTTTGAGTTTTCACTAAAGGCGCTATACAAGATGTAAGTTAGGTATTTGAAGTTCCACGACTCAGCTTATTATTAAAATCGGGAGGCAAAACTCGTTTGAAATACGAATAGGAGCTACGCTATCGACCTTCTAAATGTATGTTATATTTACTAAAGATCGTTCTTCTAAATAGCATTCCCGAATATTAATGATTAAACGCATCTCTATGAAGACCATTAGGAATTTAAACATTATTATTAGTTTTAATTTTAGAGGCATAAGTAGGGATATTATAAATTGATACAATTATATCACTGTCGCTCTGTGTGTCTGTTTGTGACTTATACGAAATTTATGTTACGCCCTTCAAAGTTTGTCGCGTATGAGGGATTAATATTAAATCTAGTTTTCGTTATCGCATGAACAAAAGGGATGTGTAATCATGAACTTGGAGGTCTAACGCTATCTCCAATCTAACCCATTTATGATAAACTATGACACTTTAACGTCGAAATTTGTTTGATGTACACTTACTAAAGAAACGTTTTATTTTTCTATATTTTATGACAGAAAAATGTTGAAAAAATGACGATATGTTGGAACTACATAAAGTGAAATAACATTATAATAGATTAAATAAAAAAAGTTGTTAAAAACATTTCATCATTTACGTCAAATTCATCCGAGGGGGACTTAAAAAAATTTTTACATATAAAATTTTCGACATCACATGCCAAAGTTTATGTAAAGCTAGGGTCGACGCCGCGTGTTCTTTATCACATTTGGGGAAACGCCGCTAAGCTCCGCTATTTAAGGTTTATTAAGTGTACCAAGTTTAAAATTTCGCTAATACTTATCGGAATTGGTTATTTCTTTCACTGTCGGCGCTGAGTTCACGGTAAAAATGATATTCTTTAGAGCCTATTTACATTACACTTTATAAACGACTAAATAAATTTTGCACAATCGGTGAACAATTTTGTTTTATCCACCTCAACCAATAAATACCTTTTTCGTCGGACAAATGGGCCATTACCTTCTAAACCACAAAACAAATTGCGAAATCGATTATTTAATTTAGTTTGAGGATTATTTGAGTGTTGTAAACATTAAGTTCACCATTTTCAGTGCCATCTTTATTAATTTTTTGTATTTAAAATTTGTACACACTTCATTACAAGGGTAAAAAATGTTGTTTTCTATAACACCTCTATGATTTAGAATATTATATATTGACAATTATAATATATAATATTACTTGTTAAAAAAACATCAATTAATATTGATTCGACTAATGTTAAACTGTTTGGGTAATTCTAGATATACAGCCTTCTGGCCGTAGTCGCCAGGCTGTCGCGCCTGTCGCTCATAAATGCAGTTTATTCACCTATCAAGACCAATCAAACTTTAGGACTGAAAAATAACTGCTACTTATAAGAAACTTACACGTAAGATGGTTATTATGACAAATATATTTATGCAACCTCATTGAAAATTGATTAGGAAATACAAACTCTATGAAAATCTATGAAATACAAACTCAAATTTCTCTGCGGTACATCCCCTTAAATATTAACCATATCGTTATTTATTATCTATATGTAGCAAAAACAGCATGCTTACAGTCCAATAAGCAAAACATATAATAAATTGTATTTCTTATCAAACACATATATTGTATCACGTATCTATTAAATGCTGATGGCAAGAACTAAAGCATAAAGTCAGAGATTTTACTTATAATAAGAAAAACAAATATTCTAAGATACAAACAAAACTGCTCTGTTATTTAACATGGTGTAAATAAATAATCGATTCTGTGTCAGTTTGTAAAAGTGTTCCATAAGTGTCAGAGAAAAAGCGATCATCATGCCAAGAGTACAACGCTGTTGAAAATAGATTAGCTAAGTGTCACTTAGATGAGTGTTGACACATAAGTATGTTTAAAGCATTTATATTAAAATATATCATCAATGAATTTGCCAATTTGCCACTTTTTATACCTAATTCAGGATCAGTTGAGTACAAAAATTTTTGACTGTAAACACGTGTCCTATCGAATTGCTTGTAAAGTTTTTTCCTATGAAAATAGAGACAAACGAGCAGGAGGCTCGGAGTGGTCCTCCGCCCATGGATTACCCCAGGTCTTTCTGTGCCAGACTGCCCTTCGCGGACTGTCTTTTAGGGGTATAATCGCATTTTTTCAAGGTACCACACTCCTAATTATTTGGAAATACCACTGCAGGCAGTAGATTCCTTCCTGAGATCTTACAAGGTACATAATGTCAACATTAAATTTACCATACAAAGCACATGTTGTGCTTCGTTGTTAAAAACAATTAACAAATGGAATCATCAACAGCCTATGAAGTCCACTGCTGGACATAGGCCTCTCTACTAATACAGCGGGCAACTTCTGTTACTTTGGTTCGGCTGCGCATAATCTCATTTCTGATTTTATTTCGCAACAAATGGAATGATTGAAAGCAATTATATTATATTATTTCTTATTTTATCTTATTAAACAGCTTAGATAGTAATCTAGTATTTTAAGAAGGTATGTTACATTATTCATAGGCTAAATATAAGATAAAAAAAAAGGTCGAGGGTGCTACAGACATGAATTATGTTTTGCCTTAATTTCTAATTCGGCAACTACCAACGATTGTACGAATGATTATTTTTATAAAACGGAAATAAAAGGGCAACTGGTCTTTATCCTCTGGGAAATTTACGACACGAGACATGTACAAAATATAGGTAACATAGATCACTGAAAGTTTTCTTTCTAAGTGTATAAGATGTAAATTGTGGTTGTTTGCCTTTTTGTATATTGTTTGTGTCACTTTACTTTTTCGTAGCACAATCCACGAAATTTAGCCCAAATGAAAGACACTCTAAACTTATTAAAAAGAAGTCGATGATGATAGAAGATTCAACTATTTAAGTTTACCATCCATAGAAAAAGATTTTCTTTCTATCTTTTGATTTTCTATGGCTGGCAGTTAAACTTTTAACGGAAATGTTTAACTTTGAGTAGTATCAGTCTAGAATAAAATGATATCACAAAATATAAACGCGAGAAAACAGGACACTCGCTGGATATAATATTGCACGAGAAAAAAACATACTTTTAATTGCTATATGCCTCGGCAATTGAGTTAAAGTGAAGTTTATTTAGTTTAAGTAATTGCTGTTGTGGACAATAAACTGAATGAAGGCTAAGCTACGTCAGAATGTCTCTGGTAACTCCAGTTGAGAACTTATTTACAAAATCTATTAAAGTTGATATGACAATGCTAACTTTGCCAGGAAAAATAAACCCCACACACCCATTTTAATCCGACTCAGTATTTATTTTTGTGGTACAAGATATTTTTGTGATTATATTTATTAGACAGTTTTACGTCTACCTAATTCTAACTATCCACCCAATATTAGAGATTCAACTGACTAGGTATGGGTACAATAAAATATAATGTCTAAAATTATATTATAAGTATTAAAATATCTCTATAGTTTGCTTGACGTACAATATAATATTTAATAAATTTGAGTTTTACTTACTATATAATGTTATTAAAGTAATGAATTCACATTTTATTTTATAAATATTAATTTACAAATGAACTTAGAACGATTGTAGAAGAAATGTAGGAAATATACAACAAAAAAAACACACAATTAAATGATACATTGGGATTATCGTTACTTATATAAATATCACTCTTATGTAAATATTAAATCACGCAAGATTCCATGGAAAGAACTTGAAGACAATACTTAATAATAATTAGATATAAAAACAGAAGTAAATATAGAGCGTCTTGCAGAAAGAAATAGGATTAGAAAACCAAAAGGTAGATCTCTATGGGGAAAGCTTACTTGTTAACAGTAAAGGGTTATATAATACCGTTTGAATGTAACATAAAACAGAATCCAAACGCTTTGTTCTAAAAGGTTTCGAGTTGACATAGTTCACATAGTGAAGGAATTCAAGAAAACTTCACCAGGGTAGCATTCAAAAAAAATCAATATAACTCGCACGCCCCGATTCACTTGCAGGTTCAAGGACAATGGATAAAGAATACTATTATTCTACTATTACTATTAAACGCGGTAAAATGTATCTATGTGGGAAAAGATTTCATACTTTTTCTGTATTAAACACAAAACCCATATATAGTTTTGCACGATACCACATCTTTGCTCTGTACTTATAGAGTACAACATTTCACGGCAGTAAAACAATAATAAATTGGTAAGAAATATTTGTATTATTTGATACATTTATTTTAGATTATTCTAACGACTAAAGCGGAAAACGGAGAGGGTGGGTTTTCTATATGGTAAGAGAACACTGCCGCCCATGAACAACTGCGCCACAGTCCGCGCATTGATTGTGTTGCCGGATTTTTTAAGTCACATATGCGGCACTTTTAAGGGCCACCGATATCCTTAGTCATTCTAAAAAACACAGTACAAGTACCGTTTTACGCTGAGTATTCTGTGAGCCCGTGGTAATATTTCGGACGAGCCTGGTGCGACAGTAATAAGACACTAGCCCGGCTATTGTCAAGCCCCTCCAGAGGCCTAATAAATTATAAATCAAATTTATTGTTGTCCGGATCGGGATTCGAATCCGATACCTCTCGCTTCATGGTAGACCTTTAAAACCATTAAGCTATGAGCTCTCGCTCTCGAAAAGGCGCTTTTAGATTTATGTTATGTCTAACAAATTCAGTTTATAACTTTGGCAACTTTTCAACATTATTTTAATTTTAATGGATAATATTATTTAAATTCACCAATTTCAATTATTACATAAGAAATAATTGAAGAATAATATACTTAAGAAATTTGAATGTTATGAAAATGGTGCTATTTTTTAGTTACATGTTCATAAGATCTATTCATACATGTTCAATCATAAATATTCAAGAAGCGCCCTGTTCTAGGAACATTATAAAAATTGAAGCGTTTTTTAATTATATTTATTGACAAAATATAGGTAATATGATTGTTTTGATTTCAAAGAACTGTACGAATTTATTCGGATAGTAAGCTTGTATTTATTCTCAATTAATGTCCTTCCAAAATTCCAAATGTGCATTATCGGAGTACCGCTTATCCTAGGTGAGCCTCCATTTGCCACCGTTTACATCAAAAAACACCTGCCACACGATGGAAAAACGATCTTACGAAGGTCGCGGGCAACCGCTGAATCCAGATCGCTCAAGATCGCAACAGGTGGGCGTCTTTGGGGGAGGCCTATGTCCAGCAGTGGACTTGAATAGGCTGATGATGATGATGATGATGACATTAAAAAATACAGAGGTATCAATGGGAAACGGTACTTGTACTGTGTTTCGCTGAATGAGTGAGGATATAGGAGGTTCTTAAAAATGCTGCATAAGAGGCATAAAAAGCCGGCAACACAACCAATGCGCGGACTGTGTTGCGGTGGTCCACGGGCGGCGATGTTCTCTTACCATATAGGAAACCCACCTGCTCCGTTGTCCGCAAAAGAATAATAATTAAAAATGTATATTTTTTAACTCTCCAGCATGTTAGAAAAAAACTACAATACTTCCACCGAACACAAAGTTATACGAGGAAATCTCAATAAAAAATCCTTTTTTTTTGTACACTCTATATAATGAAGGCTTTGACACATTTGAAAACGAGCACGCTCAGTGATGCGGTGAACTGAAACAGTTTCAGTTAAAAAGCATCTCACCGAGTTAAAATGGTAACGATGATTGGATACACAATTGTACGATCGATGGCTTGGATCAATATATGTACGCTACATCAGAATACAATCTGAATACGTCGGAATCTTTTTTATTTATTCTATAGTGGCCAACGGAGCAGGTGGGTCTCCTATATAGTAAGAACGCCGCCGACCTTGAACAACTACATCAAAGGCCGCGCATTGGTTGTTTTGCCGGCTTTTTACGCCACTTAAGCAGCACGTTTAAGCACCTCCGGTATTCTCACTCACTCTGCGAAACACAGCACAGGTACCGGTTAGGACAGTTTTAAGACACTCCCCAGGTACTGTGAAGCCCTTCCGAGGACCCAATATATTTAAAGAAACTATTGGGACTTGATAACTTTCGCTTCGTAGTAGGCTTATAAGGCTACTTAGCTTCAAAGCTTTTTGGATTTTCTACGAGGAATTGCCTTAGGTTTGGCTAAGAATTCGATATTAAAATATTTAAATGTTTAATTTATTACGATATTAAAATGTTTTATTCGAAAGCCATGTTATTCTTATGGCCGATTAAGTATTTTTTTTAAATCTGAGTAATTAACTAAAAACCTGTCACATATTTTACGTCAGTGGCGAAATGCAGGTATTTTGTAACCTTCGATGCAGAACTGCAACTGCGAAGCTTCGATCGGTGTAATTTGTACGTCATTATGATACGGCAAGTGTTTTAGTAAAATCGCAATGTTAGGTCGGTAACTAAATAATAAACCTAAGTAGTGAGGTTAAAATAAACTAGAAATTAGTGTGTTCGATTTTTAGAATTTTCTTACTAGTTAACGTTACCTATACATAGTTAGCGAGTGTACAACGAGAAATATTAAGAATTCAACTGTAAGGCGTTGTCCTTGACGTCATATCATCTTGACATGATATTGTCAAGACTGCGACTTTTCTTTATTTGTTAAATATATTGTACGTCACATTTTTTAAAAAACTGCATTCTTGTCATAACTACTTGCGATTTATAATGATTTAAATTAGAAGTACATATTGTGGTAATGTTAGAGTTACAATCTGGTTTCAAAGGTTTATATTATCAGGTTACTTATGTCACATCTAACTAACTAGTAGTAGAAAACCACACGGTCCACAATAGTACAGAGCGAAACTCCCGAAGGTCCGACTGTCCTATCGGAGGCTAAAGCAGTATGCAAGATTAGTAATTGAGTTAGGATAGGTCAATTATTAATTCATATGGAAAATCAAAACTAAATTATATCAATAAAAAAGTAGTATGCTATTACTCACTTTTCTGGCAAAGTAGCAGCACCGTCTTCTTGTCCAGGCGCATTCATGTGGTAGATACAGAAATTGTCCAAAATGTCCTGCATTTGGTCATGGTTGAAAAAAGTCTCGAAACTTAAATCTGCAAAAAAATTACTAAAATTAATAAAATAATAATTGCAGTTCTCTATCGACAGCAATGATTTTCTACCGCCCGACTGTAAGAGAACAACTAGTCGTGTTTGCCACTATAGCATATAACAAAAGGAACTAGAACGATAAGTAACTGAAGATATAGAAGTCCTCTTTTGGTAAGTCAAATAATAGCCGATATAAAGAACATATCTATTAATATCTAATTTTTTACTATAATATCGGCATGGGAGAGCCATATTGAAGCATATACTTTAGGCCGGTTCGTCTGAAGTGAACCCACGGGCTCACAGAATACAGCGTAAAACAGTACTTTGTTGTATATTCGATGATTGAATGAGGATATCAGATACCTGATAAAGCAGGCAACACATCCAAATAAATAATCACCATGGGTGGCGGTGATCTTACAACATAGGAGACTGCTCCGTTGGCCGTTATACCGCATAACAAAAAATAAAGAAAAATATAATATCACTAAGCACCGATATTATATAAGTTATACACGAATTTATAAATTGTATACGACATATATGTAAATCATATTCTAAATAAATAAAATTCTATGCATATCAATCCATGCATACATATTGATATACATGCCGTGGTACTCTGCTTTTAGTACTTATGTGGCTTGACACGAATTCGCAATGTTTCCGAAAATCACCTCACATTATTGACAGTCAAAGTAAATAATGTCTATTTTTTTAAAGATAATATAATACAAATCAAGGTAAGACGATTCTAATAATGACTATGAACTTTTATCGCATGTTCATTGCGAAGTTTTCACATATTTTTCACCCGTGAGAGAGCCATACTGAAGCATATGCTGACACACTAATTGGGCCGGCTCGTCCGAAAAGGTACCACGTGTTCACATAATCATCATGAAACGGTACTTGTCTTTCGCAGAGTGAGTATAATATTGGAGGCTCTTAACAATGCCGATTAATGGGCGTAAAAAACCGGCAACATAACCATGTGAGGACTGTGGCGCGGATGGTTCGGGCGATGGGTTCTCTAACTATATGGAAGACCCACCTGCTCCGTTCTCCGCTATAGAATAAAAAATAATAATTTATCGTTTCTTCCAATATAATCACTATTATAAATACATTATAGGGCAAGCCAAACTAATATTGCAGAAAGGCTGCCCATCTATGCATAAAGGCTTAGCCTAATGATAGATACAAATTATGTCGCCCAAAGTGCGTTTGCCGAATGTTTGAAGAAGAAATCATACAGGCATAGATTCACCTTATTACGCAATGTCCTGTAATCGCAACCTTTAGGTACGACGATGAACTAAAAATCAATACAAAGATAAAGATGAAAAGATGAAGCCTAAACATATGCAACATTAAAAAGTTCTAGATCGCAAAGATAAACTTATTCTAATATATTATGACATGTATGAGACAACCGAATAGAAATATGAATAAATAATGGAACCGGCAACCATTTTCACAATATTTATGCCATCTTACACTTATAATATAATTTTAAATGCTTGTACTATTCTGATGTATGCTATGCTATATATATATATATAGGTACAGCTAGATTCATTTACATCACATACTTCCATAATTTAATGTCGAATGTAATTTTGCTGTGGGGTCTGGCTGCAAATGTCGGGACAATTTTTATTTTACAAAAGCTTGCTTTTCGTACCATCTGCCAGATGTGGCCTTGCAATTCATTTAAGGAGTTATTAAAAAAAATAAACATAGTAACCTTACCATTCCTATACATTTCCGCAAATCTAATTTATGTGCAAAAGAATCTTCATAAATAAAAATTAAATAGCGACTATCAAAATTTTAATACTAGGCATAAAGATAAAATAGCGGTACCTAGTTTTTGGTTATCAAAAACAAGTAAACAGACTTTCTTGGGGAACTGTGTTTGCTTATATAAAAAAATCCTAACGAGATAACTGAACTTACAGAAAGTAAATTCAAGAATCTTGAAAAATACTTTAATTAAGAAAGCCTATACCGTATAGGAGACCCACCTGCTCTGTTGTCCGCTATACCATAAAAATATAGTCACCATTAAGTTTGACATCGATCAATTTTAACATAATGAATGCATGTGAAAAACGAATATAATTATATGAAACTGGAACAACGTTGTAGTTAAACGTTAAATCTAGATTGCGAAAACTACTTTAAATTGCATTTTAGACAGTAAGAGGCTTCGTCTAGAATTTTTCTATTGTCCCATATCCATTGTAGATAAATTGTCTGTTTCTTTTTCTCGTTTTCTTTCCTTATGCTGAGAGCATTCATTTTGCATCAAAGTGTGTTTTTATTGTAATACTTTATCATATGACTGTAATAAAAAGTAAACTCATGCAAAGACTTAGTACTTATAATTATTTATATTAAAATTTTTAAATACATATTTAACTATAGCATTTGCATTAAAATAAAATCATTATTACACATAATATTTTGATAATTTTATTGTTATACTCAGCTGGGAGCAACTACAACTATCCACTTAACAATATGTTTTCATCACTATTATCTTGTAGTTAACGATATTTAATAACCATTACATCTGGGGAACTTCAAGAAAAGAGCGTACACCTTCCTTAAAGGCCGGCAACGCACCCGTAGCTCTGCAAGGGCTGGGGGTGTCCATGGGCGGAGGTCCGCTCGCCCTAATTGAGCCTACAGCGCGCTTGCCACCAGTGGTCTAAATAAAAATCAGCATCACGTTTGATTCGTAATACGTTTTGCAGATCACGCTGCAGAAAGCGTTAAATCGATCAATTATTTCAGTCACTGGACATATTCAATGATTAATTTAGCTATATGACTGGTTGGTTAACAGCTATTAAAAATTGTAAATTTTAAGTTACATAAGATTTCAATTCCAACTGTGAATTCATTTTCCATTTGTAAACTAACAATTAGATCAGTAAAAGTCAGCGCTGCTAATTTGAAATAAGAAATGTCACTTCGTAATGTTAGAAATGTTAAAGAAAACATTTTGAAACTTCAATGAGCTTGAATACGAAAAGGTCGCAGAATGTTACATAACCCAAGACTTGGAATTTCTAACGAAAATGAAACGGGACGTGGAAAGAGCTGGTGCTCTCAATCCGTAGTAACACACGACCTCTACTCTAAATGATGAATAAAATAAACTCAGCAGGAAAAATATTACAAATTTAAGATGGATATTTTAGTGAAATCGACATTGATTGGTAGAATATTCTAAAAATTGACTTTATTTGGCTTATCAAATATGCGAAATCACCTCACGTGGACACACTATTTGACACGGCTCGTCCAAAGTGATACCACAGGCTCACAGAATACTCAACGTAGAACGGTACTTGTACTGTGTTTCGCTGAGTGAGTGAGGATATCGGAGGTCCTTAAAAATGACGTTTAAGTGGCGTAAAAAGTCGGCAATACAGCCAATGCGCGGACTGTGGCGGTTGTCCATGGGCGGCGGTGTTCTATAAATATAAAAGAGACCCACCTGCTCCGTTTTCCACTATAATATATAAAAAATAATATATAGTTGATAACGCACCGTAGACTGGCAAACAAAGTAAAAACAATATTATTTTCTAATGTTTCAATTCCTTCACAGATTAATGCTGTTAAATGTCACTCCACTTAGATTTGTTGTTCTTATAAAAGACATATTGTTGATTAATAATAAAAATATTACGAGCAGCGATTGTATACATTTAAAAATGGGCTGAGCTTGTAATGTTGAGATTTCAGAGCGTTATTAATTTTTGGAAACGTATAGCGCGACTTGAAACGAATGTACTGTGTTATATATTGGTGAAGCTCGGGATAGAGCGTGTTTCAGTGAGATATTTTCATATATGCAAGTCATACATACAGCTATAAAGTATACTATAAAAGACACAACTCAATTAAAAAAAATATATCAAGTATTACTTTCTTTGCAATTTCATATTTAGGCTAGATATTTTGGGGGAAAATTTGACAGCCTTCAAAAACTCTTGTTCACAATACAAAAATATCTAATTTTCCGATATTTCGCTGAGCCACGAGGAAAAGGAACGCACGAGTGCGCAAATTGTATCCATAATCGCGAGCTTATGAAACTATTCTTTCAATATCCTAAAAAATGTCCTTCTTAAAAATATGACAACTTCGCAATGGGTCCTCAATGATGACGATTATCAAAACTGTCGTTTGATCATAGTCATCGTCATACTTACCAAATTCAGTTCACAGAACACTAGAAATAGAAAGGAGTGGAACAAAGACAAAAAATACACGTCAAATTGACGTGTCGACGCCTCCTTTTAACAATTGTTTAAGAGATGCAGTCTCTTACTAAGTGACTATATTATTATTTTTTCTTTATTAAATAGCGAACAACGAAGCTGATGGGTCTCCT
Organism: Delias oraia; assembly: GCA_018230265.1. Taxonomy (NCBI): domain Eukaryota; kingdom Metazoa; phylum Arthropoda; class Insecta; order Lepidoptera; family Pieridae; genus Delias; species Delias oraia. The sequence continues at coordinate 2,052 of DWCF01000006.1, read as the reverse complement.
ATTATATGGAAAGAGAACACCGCCGCCAATTAACTACCGTGCCATAGTCTGCGCATTGGTTGTATTGCCGGCTTTATACGCCGTTTTAGCGGCACTTTTTAAAGGGCCTCCGATATGCTCACTCTGCGAAACATAGTACAAATACCGTTTCACGCTGAGTATTCTGTGAGCCCGTGGTATCAATTCGGACGAGCCGACCCAATTAATGCGTCAGCTATAGATCATTGCTCTCCCACGGGTCCTACAGTATTTATAATTGAACGGGCCGGTATTCGAACCCGATATTTCTCGCTTCATGGTTCACTTTTAAGTCCATTAAGCTACGAGGCTCTCAAATTGTGTGGAAACTAAATGGTGTGGTAACTCGGAAATAAACGTGAATCATCATCATCATTTCAGCCGTAAGACGTCCCCTGCTGGACATACGCCTCTTCTTTGTAAATAAATAAATTGTTGTAAAGTTGTATAATATAAAAAGGAAATTTATAACAAAAAAAGGCTTCATTTTCTTGACAGAGAAAGGCGATAATGTCTATTTTAATCTCTTCATTAGAACTTGCCGATCGAAAAATATAATGTATAAAAAATAAAACCTTAGTAGGGAGAACAACTGAAAGCTTTGTATACTCGTATATAAGATAAATCCTTTACAGCGCAGCGCTTTGTTCTAAATATTCGTATAGTATGTGATAAAACTTCATGCATAACAAAAGGTGTATCACAGTATTTTTATCTCAATTCTACACATACGAAGTCGCTAGCATCACAATGGAATCTATTATATAATCAATACTTACAGTTAAGTCCTAAGTCGTGATAGGTGACAATTGCTGGCTTCGTGGTGTCCCCTTGCACCGCAACCAGGATTCTGCCGCGGTCTGTGTTGATATGTAGCTCGAAACATAGATGGTTTCTAAAGCGCCTGGTTGAAGGAATCTCGCCCCTGTTAAAGATTTGAGATACATTTGAATTTCACTAAGCACGCAGTCAAGACGAGTCATAATTAATTAAAAATCTTGTGGTTTCACCTTTCTTAAACTACAAAAAGTAAGTTTAGGTGTCCTCGTGTATCCAAATCAATGATCTGGGATTAAATAAAATATTGTCTTTGCTGTTTAAATTTACAGATACTTTTCAATTATTTACTTAATTCATTATATTTCCTTATATTCTATCTTTTTAAATATTTGAATTACAATAATAATAACTTCTAGAAGACGAAACGTAAGGCCGCAAGAGCAATAGAAAGCCACTCACTAAACTAAATATAAAATGAAGTTTAAACCTATCCTTTGAAGTTTAAAAGTTTTTACTTGAATAAGCAAGAAATACGGAGTTCTAATTTAATTGAATAATAATTTAATATCTGTTAATTGTAATACTACAATTTTAGAATATTTATTCTTAAAAAAATATTTATTAATAAACAATATTTTACGTTACAATTCATTTATATGTGTGCAGTTAATTTTGAAAATATTCCACTTCTGAAAAATTCCATAAAAACGATTGACGGTGGTTCTTTTGTTTTTGCAGATAGTACGATGCAAATGCAATGACCTCGCGTTACGGCCAACAGGACCATAACTGCAATGAAAAATGTTATAAAACTGGGAAATATTGTTTCAGTTTCATATTGCAACGTTTGTGAAGGTAGGGCAGTACACACCAGTACACAATAAAGTATAGCTCTTATATTGAAGAGTACTGTCAAACTGTGGCCCGTTTTATGCTCAGTTCGAATCGACCGAGTTTCTTGGCATATTTCCAGCTTGAGCAACAGCAAGTCGTGTACCTCCAATTTACAAAAGCGAACCAAACATATCAACTATAACTTACATACAAACATTTTGCCTAATTGTATGAAATAAAATTGCGATGAATTTATCATAATTATGACTCGATAATTCGTAACGCACACATGCCTATATTGTAAATTATATTTATGATGAAATCCTTCTTATGAATCGTTCTTCTTCTTCTTCATCAGCCCATTCAAGTCCACTGCTGGACATAGGCCTCCCTCAAAGACGCCCACCCACTGCGATCTTG